>JACXGM010021003.1:0-17492 GCA_016801145.1 Umbra pygmaea | reverse complement strand
GGCATCTGGTAAGGATGCCACCTGGGCGCCTCCCTAGGGAGGTGTTTCAGGCACGTCCAGCTGGGAGGAGGCCTCGGGGAAGACCCAGGACTAGGTGGCGAGATTATATCTCCAACCTGGCCTGGGAACGCCTCGGGATCCCCCAGTCGGAGCTGGTTAATGTTGCTCGGGAAAAGGACGTTTGGGGTCCCCTGCTGGACCTGCTGCCCCCGCGACCCGAACTCGGATAAGCGGATGAAGATGGATGGATGGATGGATAATTTATTTGTTTTGATAATATTTATTTGATATTATAGTTTCTTACCATTACATAATGCTATCTCAATAATCACTATAAGTCTATATGATAATCCTTTATATCTTAAACATACAAATATGTACCTGTATCTAGAATAATCATCTCAAACCTAACCATATCCTAGCATATTGTTTAAACATAGTTTCATTATTTACTCAGCTATATATAAATATCCCATTCTATTGTAATTGTGTCACCATTGACAATATCAAGATAAATAAATAGGAACCTTTTATAATCCTAAATATTCCCATTTATTTTACAATAACCAATACCCCTCCCAATCATAAACACAAGAGCACCCAGATCCCTCACTCAGCCCCATAATTTGTCAACACCATTTCTTAAATTTTACTTTAAATTGGTGAATATTTGGGCATTGCTTGAGTTTTATCCCCAAACCATTCCAAAATCTGACACCACACACAGATACGCACAAGCTTTTCCTAGTAGTTCTCACTGCATGGACTTTAAAGTTTTCACATCCCCTCAGGTTATAGCCCCCTTCTCTTCCCAAAAAGAACTTTTGAATATTACTTGGCAGATCATTTCTGTTGGCTTTATACAGGACTTGAGCAGTATGAAAATCAACTAGATCAAAAAGTTTTAGATCGCAAAAATAATAAGTTGGTATGAGCAAAATATCCCACCTTGTGAATGATTCTAACTGCTCGTTTTTGGAGTAAGAAGAGGGTATGCAGTGAACTTTTATAATTATTGCCCCAAATTTCTATACAATAAGCCAAATATGGCAGGACCAGTGAACAATACAATAAATATAGTGCATTATATTCCAAGACATATTTAACTTTATTAATTATAGAAATACTTTTGGATACTTTACCTTGTATGTATCTGATGTGTGGCTTCCAGCTTAATTTGCTATCAATAATTATTCCCAAACATTTAATTTCTGGCACTATTTCTAATACAACACCATCAATACTTACTAATATCTCTGTGTTTTCTTTATAATTACCAAACATCAGTACCTTCGTTTTATTTAAATTCAAAGATAATTTATTAATATCCATCCACGTTTTTAGTTTTACTAATTCTTCATTTACAATTTTTATAAGTGTATTATAATTATCACAAGAAAAAAATATTGGTGTCATCAGCAAATAATATACATTTCAATAATTTAGATACAATAAATATGTCATTTATATATAAATTAAATAATTTAGGACCTAATACTGATCCTTGAGGGACCCCACAAGCAATGCCCAGACACTTTGACGTAAACTCGCCGAACTTCACAAACTGTTGTCTTTCATTTAAGTAGCTTTTGATCCAGTTCAAAGCCACCCCCCTAATGCCATGTTTTTCTAATTTAGTAAGTAAAATTGAGTGATTAAGTGTATCAAAGGCTTTTTAAATCAATAAATATTCCCACTGCATATTTCTTTTATCTAAGGTGTTCGTAATTTCTTCCACAGCTTCAATTAAAGCCATTGTAGTGGACCTCTTTGTTCTAAAGCCATATTGACCATCATTTATTATATCATGCTTGTCTATAAATGTTTCCAATCTGTCACTAAATAGTTTCTCTAAGATCTTTGAAAACTGAGGTAGCAGAGAGACAGGTCTATAGTTTGTGAAGATGTGCTTGTTTCCATTTTTATATAATGGTATTATTTTTGCAGTTTTCATTTTATTTGGAAATATTCCAGTCTGAAATGATACATTACATATGTATGTTAGCGGTTTTGAAATACTATTTATTACTTTTTTAATTATTGTCATATCTATATCATGACAATCAGTAGATGTTTTATTTTTGCATTTATTGACCATAGCTATAATATCTGTCTCACTCACATTAGAGAGAAAGATGGTCTTTGCATTCCTTTCTATAATTAACTCATTTAATGTATCACTTTCACGCTCAGGAATTATTGCTGCTAATTCTGGTCCAACATTTACAAAAAACTCATTGAAACTATTTACTATGTTAAACATATTAAAGTTTCCAACATTATTATCAATAAAATAATCTGGATATGAATTCTTAATGGTTTTATCCTTAATTATACTATTTAATATACCCCATACCCCTTTAATATTATTTTTATTTTCAATTAATACATTTTTATAGTATAATTACTTACTAGTTCTTATTATGTTGATCAATTTATTTTTATATGTTTTATATCTGTTTTCACATTCTTTTGTTCTTAATTTAATAAATTGTCTGTATAAAGTATTTTTCTTTTTGCAAGCATTTTGTAAACCCTTAGTTAACCAGGGACATTTTATACATTTATTCTTGTAGATGTAATGACGAATAGGACAGTTTTTGTTGTATAACGTGCTAAATATTTCTAGAAAACTATTGTACGCTCTATTCACATCTTTCTCTCTGTATACAGTGTTCCAGTCTTGTTCCATTAGGTCATAATTGAGTGCCTTAATTGCTTCTTCCGTCTTCATACGTTTAAAGATAGATTTTTGAGGAGCTTTATTATCTTTTTTATAATTGTCATCATACAATGTGAAGACTGGCAGATGGTCAGTTATGTCACACATCATTAGGCCACTGACCGTAGAGTATTCAATGTTATTTGTAAAAATATTATCAATGAGTGTGGCACTATGCGAAGTAATTCTACTGGGTCTGGTGATTAATGGGTATAAGCACATACTGTACATCCTATTCACAAATTCATCTGTTATTTTATGTTTATTTGGATTTATCAAAACTATATTATAATCTCCACAGATGAATAGTATTTTGTTATTTGCTATAGAAAACATCTTTTCCATCCAGTCAATAAATAACTCCATACTTGAACCTTTTTCTCATCATTATGAATTTCAATCGTAATACATTCTAATATATCATTTATTGTTAATGTCATCTTGTCAATTACTTTTAATTTAAAATTCTTATGTACATAAATAGCCACTCCCCCACCTGCTTTATTTGCTCCCAATGAAAAGCAACATTAATTTTTTGATGCAATGTTTTAATTAAAAGTATCGAAACATGTGAAATGCTAGTATAGTACCATTTTGAAATGTTAGTATCGTGGTACTTTTTTGCTACTTTTTTACCGTACATCCCTAAAAGGAAGGACAGGGGGGCCGAGCACACTGCCCTGTGGGGCCCCTGCGTTGAGAATCCTTGTGGATGAGATGTTGTTGCCCACCTTCACCACCTGGGGGAGGCCAGGCAGGAAGTTCAGAATCCATTGCAGATGGTAGAGTGTAGGCCTACGGCCATGAGCTTTTTGAGTAAGGAGGGCATTATGGTATTAAAGGCAAAGCTCTATTCAATGAACAGCATCTGCATCTATGTATTCCTTTTGTCTAGGTGGGTAAGAGCGATGTGCATCATGCAGGGTTTCCCGCAGAACTATTTAGTTAAGGTGGCCGCCTTAACTAGACTGGCTCTCCGCTTTAGCTGCGTATTCCCAAAAATAAAAAAGTGATGTATGAAATGCGATCGGCTAGCGCCATCTGGTAGTATATTAACCTCATTGCACTCTGTGTACAGAAATAAACTGTAAACGCAGGCAGAATTTCGCCTTTGGCTAACCCACACCCTAGAATGTAGATTGATCAATCACAGCGCAGCCAAGAACGAGCTCCCACAGAGGTGCGACAATTTTTCACAGCGCTCCATTGACTTTAACACTGGCACCTCATATTTTTGCTCTCGGCAGGCTAATACCGTTATAGTTTTATAAAAAATATGGTTAAACGTTGTGTCTGGGGCATTTGTAACACAGATACGAGTTTCCCAGAGAGGTTGGAAGTCAGATCCTGACAAGTGTCAGCTAACTTTAACGTTACCTAGCATATCGGTTGTTGATACGCTAGCATGTCTTTGCTTTGTTAAAACGATTATAGAAGTGAATGGAGACCTACCCAGCTTTGTATGAACAGTGGTGCTCCTTGATATTGTTAGTCCCAGCCTCTTAGTAGGATATGCAGAGGTTCATTTTTTGACTGTGACCGGTACAGTATGCTTTTGCCTCTATTTGGATGCCTTGTTGTTCATTGCGTTTTGTATGCAGTGAAAGGTTATATGATGCCTTTGATGGAAGACAAAATGAAATGTCCCGTGTCTTTGAATTATATTACAAATTTCTTTTGGTTTGAAAGTTGGTGGAAACATTTAGGATAATGTAAGTACACAACTAAGAAATATATATAATATAGGTATAGTGATGTTTGCTTTTTTAATGCAAAGTACGTCTTGTGTTATTGTTTTGGAAAACTATATATTTTACCTTTAATGATGCCAGTGAATACCTGGGTCACTGCTGGGATGCCATCAGGCCCAGCAGCCTTGCAAGGGTTAACAATTATGAAGGACTTACATACATCCTCTGTGGTGACTGACAGGAGAGTGCTTTCCCTTTCATTAAACCCATTGGTAAGTGGTTCAGCAGCCTCCAGAAAAATGTATTTATATATTTTCTGGTAAGGAGGCCCTGGCATCCACGTGTGGCTTGTCTTGTTTTTGTAGTTTGTACAAAAAATGTGTTGAACCTCTGCCCCACCCTTCTTGCATCTGACCAACTGTCTGCATTAGTCCGCATTCTGCTCATATCACCAGTTTCCTTGCAATGTTTGAAGGCAGCATTCCTGTTGTTAATCAGCTCATTAACACTAGAACCGCCAGGCCTTCCAAACTACCTATAACCGCCAACTGCTGACGCCCATCAGCGTCATTAGCATACAAATCACCCTCATTAAAAACCGCTCTCTCCTCCGCAGCCTCCATCACAGCCATCACTGCATCCAGCGATCAAGAGCATCACCTCTATTGTGTTTTTATAGGCCTACGTAAAACTGTCTCAAAACAGATTAATTACATGGAGATTTTTGTTGTTTTTTATGGTATTATATTGCCTTTATAGAATGACAATTGTTTAGTCTAGAATGAAAATCCACCACATGTACTTACTTTATAGATAAACCAGCTAATACTTTTAATATGATTTTCAACTAACGGCGCAATCAGAAAGTGCCGTTTATTCATTTTAAAATGTGTTCCAGTGTCGGAAACAGCCTGAATTACAACATGTCATATTTATGCTGTTATAGCCTATTTTTATAATTTATAGGCTCTATAGAATGTAAATGGTTTTCAACTAACAAATTCAGAACAAATATGTTTCTGGATCTGCATTACGTTTCAGCACACCCATTATATATATATTTTTTGTAATATTTTATATTCAAATACAATAGCGAACATTTCAGCGGGTGCAGTGTGGATTTTAAAAACAGTTGTGTTTGCTAATTAGAGACTAGAGAAATCGTTTCAATATTTGTTTGTTTTGTATTTTTATATATCCTACTTTTCATTCTGTAAAATATTGTTGATGAAGGTAAAAAAGATTTGACGAGATAAATAGACGTGAAGCTAAAATGAATCTGTTTCAAGCAAGCTTCGCATTACATAACGGCACCTGTAAAACCGGTTTATTTCCATTCAAACCCGCTTATGGTGACTATATATATTAAAATATGTACAACTGTTGAAAAAGGCGGAGTTCTATTGAAGACGTATTTTTTCCTTTTCAAGTCTATTTTGTTCTGCATGGTCAAACAGAACAAAATACGATTTCTAATTTACAGCAACGACTGGGAGCAATTAGGGTAAATTGTCTTGCCCAAGGACACAACGACATTTGGCTCACTCAGGGATTTTATTTGTAGCTACCTTATATTAGAAACAATATTGAAAAGGTGTAGAGTTGAATTTGCAGTAATTACGGAATGACAGAGACGACTATACTCATGGCCTATAATGTTGTTTGATAATTTATATTAAACTACAAAGTTTAGTGCATTTTAGTGCATCTGCTCGCCTGAACAACAACTGTTTGCGCTGCCTGTTTTGCTTCCTCTTTCGCGGTGGTCTTGCAACCTAATTAATTATAAAAGTAGCCTACATCCATACACGAAAAATCTAAATACCGCTATAGTATCCATTTCCGCTAGAAATGCTAATGTTTTAAACTTTAGAGACAAAACTTTCTTTATATGCCAGTTTCTGCTGTCAAGGAAGATGAACTTTGGCCATTATTTCTGCTCGTTCCGGGGCGTTCCTTCTGCCGTATTCTGCAGCCACACCAGCGTTCTGTCCGGGGCATTCCTGTGGAGTCGCTAGTAATCTAAATGAATTGGTACTCTTCTGTAGAGGATTATTGCATATGAGCAGTAGACAGTGTTACTTTGTAAAAACAAGTGCTTTTTACACTTTGTAATGTCACATTTTTCAATATTTGCATTGTTCTTATTTTTGTATAATATTGATTATTGTCTCATCCAGTTGTTTTTAGGAGAGACTGCCTCTCTTGCCAGCCTACATTCACATAATAGCTTCGATTATGATGGAATTTTTTTAGAAATTGTGATTGGCTTATTTTATCCTCCCATCGAGCCACAGAATGCCCATATGACTCGCGAGCATTTTTTACACTCTATGCTCGCAAGAAAAAATAAACATTTGAGAATAATGAGTGACACAACCTTAAAGTATTTTTCATTTGATTTTATGTGTACATTATATTAGAATAATAATAATAATAATAAACCTTTATTTATATAGCTCATTTCATACAAGGAATGCAGCTCAAAGTGCTATACATCAATAAAAGTCAATATAGAAAAAGTGTAGAGTTGGAGAATATGCAGTAATTACAGAATGAAATATGGAAGACCATAATCATGGCCTATAATGTTGTTTGATCATTTATATTTAATTACAAAGTTTAGTGCATTTTAGTGCATCTGCTCGACTCAATAACAACTGTTTGCACTGCCTGTTTTGCTGCCTCTTTCGCGGTGGTCTTGCAACCTAAATAATTATGAAGCCTACATGAATTATGTAGCCTACATCCATACACGAAAAATCTAAATACAATCGTAGTATCCATTTTCCGCTAGAAATTCTAATGTTTTAAACTTTAGAGACAAAACTTTCTTTATATGCCAGTTTCTGCTGTCAAGGAAGATGAACATTGGCCATGATTTCTGCTAGTTCCGTGGGGGTTCCTCCTGCCGTATTCTACAGCTAAACCTGCGTTCTCTCCGGGGCGTTCCTGTGGATAGAAGTATGGAAGACTAAAGTTGTTTCATGTTTTACATTTAATTACAAAGTTTAGTGCATTTTAGTGCATCTGCTCGCCTCAACAACTCTTTGCGCTGACTAGATGTAGACTTGAACCGTGTTTACAGACATTTAATCTTTTATGTAGTTTTCATAATCCTATAACTTCACGGGCATCCAATAGTTCTTTCATAAATCCCTCTGCCCTTTCATTTATGTCAGGCGTCCTGCGAACTTAGCACATATTTTTTTTAGTTAGTGTAATAGGCTATATCCGACATGGAGAATTACATGTGTAAATGCAGCGGCATTTGGCCAATTGTGATTTTAAAACTTAAGGATTATGGTAGCAATGGAAACAACAAATATCCTACTCATAATAAAAATATTATTCAATTATTTATTTTGCTACAACATGAGTGTAGCTTATGTAAAATGTTGAATTATGAGAAGCAACGTTTCGTTGTTGAAAAATAATCGGCGACAATTCTAAAACACATGATATTCAGTCACTTTAGTTATTACATTATATTGCAAAGACTAAAGTTAGAAGTATTTTACGACATGATAAACATTATTTAGTTAATTCTCAGGGCTAAAGATCTTTTGTCTGTGGTTATTGGCCATTGAAAGCATTCATTCAGTGAGAGGTGCTTAGCGCCTTGGTTGCTAGGCGCCTGGGTACCAGATAATTGGCTGGGTACCAACGTTAGGCGGCGTCGGATTTTGGCGGTTTTAGTAGTAATTAGGGGTAAAGAAAACATGGAAATCATTGATAAAAAGCTTTCTGTTTGAGATTTTTGAAATTGGACAACATAATAATGTAAAATAAACATATTTAGGAAAAGTCAAGGAAGGTGGAGGGTGTAGTTTTCAAAATCACAGATATATTTTAATTACAAACTCAAACGCCCGATGGCGTCTGCCTTTGGCGGTTCTGGTGTTAATACTGCTATCCATCCAAGGTTTTTGTTTAAGGTCGATTATAATTGTGGCTGCCTGAATAACGTCCGCTGTGCATTTGTTAATAAAACTGAGTCAGCAAATTTACTCACATCCAATCACTGCCTTTGGCTACACAATTTCGAATTTATTGAGTGAGTAATGTAATCTTTAAGCCATGTAATCTGCATTGGTTGAGTAGTGATTTCCGAGTTCGCTACGTTATTTACATTACACAACAACTTGTCATCATGCAAATAAGCAGAGAAAAATGTTATTCCATCAGCCCAAAATATTGTGAATCCTGACGGTTGAATATATTCCGTTTCGATCGTGGGGGTAAGCCATGTCTCTGATAAACAAAGGATATTACAGTGTCTAATGTTCTGCTGGAAGGCTATCCTTGCTCCGAGAGCATCTCTTTTGTTGTCCAGTGATTGTACATTGGCAGGTAATATGCTTGTGGGGAAGTTCCAGCCTGGACCACATATTCACAAGTACACTGGCACTTTCCCCACGTTTTCTATTCTTTCCCGGCATGAGAGGTAGAATGTAGCTCTTGTATCTGTAGCAAAGGTAGATAACATTTTTTATTTGGTTTGTGGACTTTCATGTATGTCGAAAGGATGCTGTGGACTCCAATGTTGGTGTTCCAAAATAAATTCCCAGCTGTATGTTGTGATCCGCAATGCAGGGTGGATAAAAAAATGAAGACAAAGTTAGAAAGAAAAACATTAGACAATAGAAAACTGCTTAGTTTGCTAGAAGCGCATACCAAATCGGTGCCATTTTGCTCATTCAACTCAGGGTTAATGTGCTTGCCCAAACAACGGAAGGAAGATGTAAAAGGTTGACATAAATTACCATAACTGTGTATTGCTAAAAGAATTCACGGAATCCTCCCAAATTCACAACCGGCATCACAAACAATATAAATAAAGAAGAAGTTTAGCATGATCTTAAAGCCAAACATGCGTGCCAGATATTTTAACTTGCTGAATAATTGACATTTTAGAGAAATAATGTACCTTTGCCAGCATGACATAAATAACACAAAAACTAGGGGTGGGTCGATACCACTTTTTCATGTCCAATACCGATTCCGATACCACAACCTGGAGTATTTGCCAATACCACTATTGATACACTACCATCTTTTATTCCCTCTTAAATTGCACTCCCTTTAACTCGACACTGCTTTACATACAGTCTAATAAATACTTTGGACAGTTCGTGAACACATTGTAGATATTCACTTTTTTCACTTTCTTTTTGTTGATTTGCAGTGTTGTATATATTTTTTTGCCACTATTGAAATGGCAATTTAAAGGGCTTATAATAGCTGTTAAGATTTAAAAACTTTAATTAACTAATTAAATAAATAAAATATGCACTATTGTGGAAAATTATGTATTAATTCTAGATCAACATGTTTTTTGTGTGTCTAGAATGCAATGATATTCTGTCACTTTGCATTTGGTAGACTGCACAATGCTTTAGGTCTGCGACATGAACTGGAGTAAACCGGCAGTCCTTGTCGATTACTAGATGAGTTAGATTACTAGATGAGTTAGTTACACTAACTGTATCATGATTTCATCATATAAAATCCATTATACACCATTGGTTAGTTAACAGCACTTGACAGTTCACTTTACATGACAGTTGATTATGTTAATTTTCATGGCTTTAATATTAAACCCACTTCTGGGCCACAAAGAACACAAGCCAAAGAAGTGTTCTGACATTTGGCACTGAATATGCAAGACCGAAGTGTAACATTCTTATATTGTAGAGAATAAATTGAGTCGGATTCAAAGTTAAAAAAATATATATTTTTAAACGTACCAAAATAATACTTATAAAAATACATGGGCTTCAATGAGCCAAAAGGTATGCAAATCTCTTGTGACCAGCAGCGGGCCGTGCAGTGACGTTTGAGTATGCACTGGCATTCTGCCAGCAACACTAAAAATGCCTTTTTCTCTGTATACCGGATGTGCTAAGGCATTTTTAGTGTTGCTAGCAGAATACCAGTGCATACCCAAATGTCACTGCACAGCCCGCTGCTGCTTGTGAGGAAGAAGTGATACACCTACCACAGAGACCTTATGTAAGTACAATGAGCGACAGCTACCTGAACACAAACTGGAACATAAAAACAGAAACTAATGTTTGAATGTGAACCAGCTGAGTCCAGTTGCCTGTGAATAGGGATGATCTATGTGGAACAAAACATGTGATATAAGAAAGACAATCCATGGGACAACTGACATAAAACACAGAGTCAACATCACTGACACAGTCCAGGCAGGAGGGGGAGTGACAGTCACAGTAACTCTCTAAACAGGCCCCATTTAAAGGGCAACCCCGGCTAGGCACAAACAAGGGAGGGAGTGGGTGGTGGATATCCAGTCTTCATGGGGTGGTGCAACCAACATCAGCGGAAGGGGCAGAAGTGACGGAAGTGCAATGGCGGACGTGGCGTGGGAGGTGGAGCCTATGTGATGCATTGCCGCAATTGGTCTGACTGGCGCGTGAAAGAGACGAGGGTGCATGCATGTGTGTGTGTGCGCGCATGTGTGTGAAAGGGTTCTTTTTTTAGGCTATAATCTCTTGCAGTTCAACGTGAATACGTTTACTACTTAAAAACATCAAAGCTAAACATCATATCTAGTCAAACCGCATCACAACATTGCTACAAATACAGTATGGGATTAAAATCAGCGAACATCAATGTATAGGCTTAGGCTACGTTACCTTGTTTCAGTGTCGCTTGGTGAAACATGGAGTGGATGTTTGCGGTTCATATGCTGAGTCATTGAAGTCGTACTGTTGTGGTATGGCAGGTCTACTTTGCAGTAGACACATTGCACCTTGTTCTCTTCCTTTTTAAGTTTGTATTGATCCCAAACTTTAGACGTTCTCTGCCGTTTATGGACATCTTTATTCTCCGCAATCGCGCAAACTAAATTAAAAATGTATCACGCTATAGTGTGCTTCCTGAACATTGAACAAAGGTCTATGTGAAACAATTAGATCCCTGCGCGTAACTTATAGTGCGCGTCATAGGAATTTAACAAGGCTTCAAGGCAGCCTCGAGGAATTTTTGTAATCGAGTTAATCGAGTAACTCGATGAATCGTTTCAGCCCTAGATGTTATCCATGAATATTTCACAATACTTATTATAATGCCAAACCATTAAAATTGTAATGTACAAATACATATTCTCATAATTAATTGTCCATGATTTTAATAAAATCACATTTTCAAAATAGCTCATCCACTGCATTCTACCATGACAGTAGCTAGCTAGCTGGCTAGTTTAGTCTACATAGCTAACATTAGCTATAGAAACCTATTTAAAACCTTAACTTATAGAGCAGATCATTATCTATATAATGAATTATTGACATTATAACATCACTAGCTAGTATCTCAAACAATTACCTGGCTTGAAAAGATGTTTGTGGTGATGTTGTGGATTCACTTGACATTTGCTAGCTTCTGGCCGGGTTTCCCATAGCAGTTTTCATTAAAAACTATCACGAGCTAGTAGTAGAAATGTGAATGAAGCTGCTATAGTGAGCAGCCGTCTGTGTTGGACCAAACAAATACAATGTGACTGAGACGTCAAATGGTAGGTTCTGGTGCCTGGTCTTTCTTGCCACTTGAAATATTATTTCACTTTTATGTCTGTTTTTAAAGTAGAGTTAAAAAAAGGGACATTTCTGGGGACGTCTGGTCACCCTAGTGTAAAAGGACGGGCATGATCTGACTGCACAGCTGATGATTGTCGAAATGAGACAACCCAGAGGAAAAAGGATGCGTGACATGTTCACTTAACAACAGTTATGAACGATGAGTTGCCCCGCATATTAAGCGTGCCTTATAAATGTAACAAATGCTAGCCATGTCATTGGTAATACAGAATGAAGAAAGCATTCATGTAAATACGTAACTAATGTTTCTACATAAGTCACATGAAGCTTGTCGTAACGTTACACTCACTCGATTGGGCATAATTATTATCTTGCCAAACTCTAAACTAGGCTAACTTCACTACCAGTACAGGATAATTTACTAGCCTCAGCAGTAGTTAGCTAGCTTGTAGCTTAGCTACAGTTAATCATGTTATTATCCCTTACAACCTACCTGCTTTAAATGGTAATTCCACCATACAGTGATCTGGAGGTGCTAGGAGCTTCTCTCAGAGATTTGTGGAACAGTTATGTTTATGTTTCATCCATGCTTGGCTAGAAAGAGAGATTTCAAATTTCGCAGGAAAATGCTAATGTACGACAACACAGAGTACATTGAAATATAGAAAATAAAAATGTTTTGTTCCAAGCCTTGCACACCGGGCATTTTTGCTACAAGCCCGTTATCTCGACATCATGGTACTAGGGCTGCAACAAACGGTTATTTTGATAATCAACTAATCTAATGATTATTAGAACGATTAGTTTACTATTCATCTATTATTTCAATGATTACTCAGTAGGCTTATATTTTGTCCAACTCAAATCACAAATGTTTTGAGTTGCATTATTTCAATTATTAAATCTAAATAAAAAATACAAATATTAAAAAATAAGTCAAGTACAAGAATTCCTCCTCAAAGGAAAGTCATCAATAGACCCACTGCTGTAGAACTGAAACAGAAAAAGGGGCATTTGCTTCTGACACAGGCAAACATATTAATCTACAAACAATCATTTTAATTATCTAAATGTGTACATTATGGCCATATACACTGAACTGTCCAACTGCTGTCTGTGGACATGTTGCTAAAGTGTTAGTATGCGTGAAATACTGCGTAATGCGTTTGAATCAACTGGTGTTGCTAACTGGCTATCTTGCTAAGTCCCAGCTGGAGCACACTCACCTCTCACAGTTTCCATCTCCTCTCGTGCCGGTATGTTTCCTTTTTAAATGTTCCAGCATGTACAATGTGCTCCCATTGAAAGCAAGTTTGGCCTTGCACCCATTGCAGATGACAGCATTTTTAGTTTGAACTTCAGTGAAACTTTCCTACACTCGACTTGTTCTGCTCCTTTTGCACGCTGACATTTTAGCGTTGTTTTCTTCTACTGAATTGCATACGGGAGGGCTGCATTACAGTCTAGCAGTGTTTGGTACATTCAGCTACATTCCAGTTACTTGTTGAGTTCACAAGTTTTGGGAAGTCCCTATTTATTACAAAAATCTTACTGGTGACCATGGTTGATATTTTCTTTACTCTTTCTATTTGTTTTATAGGTTACTTTTAAGATATTAACTCCATTTACCTGATCATTTTGTCTTAAGTACGGACTTCCCAAAACTTGTGAACTCAACATGTAACTGGAATGTAACTGAAAAGTAGCTTTACCCAACACTGCAGTTTAGCGCTACAGTGCCGGACTGGTCAAATGACGTTATTGCATGCACTTAAAATAGGTCCTATGAGATAAAAGCTGTGTGTCAATGTGAAGGCTGCATCTACGAAGGCCGCATTTGAAGGCTGATTGTGTCACAGCAGTGCTATGAAGGCTGTCTCAATTCAAACACTGCACCCTTCGAAGGCCGCATTTGAAGGCTGATTGGATCACAGCAGTGCTACGAAGGCTGTCTCAATTCAAACTCTGCATTCCCCACTGAGCCCAAATGTTGTTGTGTCCTTGGGCAAGACACTTTACCCTAATTGCTCCCAGGTCGTTGCTGTAAATAAGAAATTGTTCTTAGTCAACTTACCTGGTTAAATAAAGGTTAAATAAATAAAAAAATTAAATAAATAAAAACCCTTCGAAAGCCACATTCGTCACCGTGGCGCAACGAGAGCTGCCCAAGTTTGGAATTTTATTCAAATGTGACGCCAAATGCGCCCTTCGTTTCTCGGGGCAAATGGACACTTCCCCAGAATTCATAGTGCGCCAGTTATGACGCAATTGTATTCAAAGAAAATAGCGGGTGTTAATAGTGTGGTGGCTAAGGAATTCACATATAAATGTAGGATTTTCTTTGTTTTTTTATTGATTTTATTTTCATGCTTCAACTGTGTGAAAACAAAACAGGGTTAAAACTTGTCAACCCATTGGACCCTCTCGCTTTGCCTCTTCCTGGAGCTGTATTCTGCTAGCAACACTAACGATGATGTCATGAATTTGGTATAATGATAAAACATTCAAAATAAAAGCCAGAATGTCAACGCATATCAAAGTGTATAATTCCCCAGTAACATATATAAAATAAAAAGTGATTCTCTCCTCTTGCACCGATGGCAACTTTCTACACTAAAAACAATCTGGTGATCTACCATTGTTGTTATTATAATACATGAAGGGAACATATGATAGACACTGCAGACATTCAATAAATATTGTATTCATCTCCCATTTTTGTAAAGTGATTTATTCATTTAATTGCATAAAAGCGACTCACAAATCCATTAAAATATTACACTTTTTAGCTGGTTTTAAATGTGCTTAGAAAGCGGTCTCCTGCACAGTTGTCAAGAACCTGCTTAGTATTTTCAAAAGCCTACCTAGAAACCTACCCTCAAGGTCATAATTTAATAAGATAATTCCTGGAAAAAAAGACAATGTCTGGGCATGCTCCGGATTTGACAGGGATGGTGTCCTGGGGAATCTCCTCCCATATCTTGATTAGGGCATCAGCAAGCTCCTGGCAAGTCTTTGGTGGTAGTTGGCGGCATTGGATGCACTGATACATAACATCCCAGAGGTTCTCAGTTGGATTCAGGTCTTGGGAATGTGAAAGCCAGTCAATGGCATTAATGTCTTTGTCATCCAGGAACTGCCTACACACTTTGGCCACATGAGACCGGGCATTGTCCTGAACCAGGAGGAACCCAGGGCCCACCTCACCAGCCTAAGGTCTGATGATGGGTCTGCAGATTTCATCCTGGTACCTAACAGCAGTCAGGGTACCGTTGGCTAGAATGTGCAGGTCTGTGCGACACTTCATGGATATGCCAAGGATACACTCCAAGGATATGCCTCCCTAGAACATCACTGACCCATCACCAAACTATTTATTCTGGATGATGTTGCAGGCAGTATAGCATTCACCATGGCACCTCCAGACTCTTTCAAGTCTTTCACATGCTCAGTGTGAACCTGTTTTAATCTGTGAAGAGATCGGTGCACTAATGGTGGACCTGCCAATTCTGGTGTTCTTTAGTGAATGCTGATCAGACAATTGGTTTTCCATGCATTTGAGAGATGTCCCACACGAGATGCATTCTGGAACAAAAGAGAAAATTCTTAAGCATTTATTATGTCAATTGTTATCAAAATTGTGGTAACTCCTGAATTTTACTATATTGTCAAAATCAATGTCCAATATAAAATGCATGTTACTTGACTCCCCTCTGGCAAATATAAGTTGCTCCTGATCTGTTGTTGATTGTTGACTACTGTGGCTGATAGTTTGTGTCCCAATCCCTCGTATGGTGAAGTATCTTCCAAAATCTCTGTGATAAGTTCAGTCCTTCCCTTTCTGTGTCTATTTCAGCTCCCTCTGGAATGGGCAGCTGGAAAAGTTCAGCATTTGATGTTTCTTCATCTTGTCGTCTGCTTGACCATCCAGTGGATGTTAAGTTTGAAAAGTTTATTGTGGTTCAGGAATAGCCTGGCTGTCATTCTTGCCAGTCCCAAAACACTCCTTCCTTAAGGATCTCAGTGTTGCTGGATCCAGACTCTACTCAGTGAAAAATTAAGCAAAAGCTTGCACAGACTGATAAAGATCTTTCTTCAGATGGTGCAAGAATGAAATCATAACCAAAAATGAACATGAAACCAAAAAAAAGGAACTATCATATGTAATGTCTAAATCAGAGAAAAACATTTTACCTAATCAGAAAATCTCTTAAAAAACTTCTTAAAATCTCTTTTGTAAAGATATAATTATAAATGTCTTAAACTTAATCATATCTTTATCAAAATCTAAAATGCTTTGCAAAAATATAATCATAGAGCTCTTAAAATTTCTTTATAAAAACAAAAATCTGTAAGGAACCAAAAATATCTTTGTAATAATCTGAAATCTTTTAAAATGTGTTTGTAAAATAGAAAACTTCTTAATCATGTCTTGAATGAGAGGAATCGTGTGAAAAAAATCTGAAATCTCTTAATAAAAATCCAAAAATATCTACACACCTTGAGGATCACTCACTTTTTGTCAAATTCTGCATAAAAAACATACCCAAAGTTAACCTCTTGTAGCACTGGACCTGAAGCAAGTACATACATATGGTTGATGTTTTTTAAAAGGAAATTCTTTGAATTTTTTGGAAATGTAAAATTTATTTCGACAGTGAATATGGCACAGGATGAAATAAAGACAATGCTTTATTATTTTCTGTTTTTCTTTTTCTACATCCTCTTTGAAAGACAACTACAATGCCATATATTGAGATAGGGTCCTGGAAACATCTAATCATGGGTTCCAGGGGATTCCAACATGTCTAAAATTTTGGAATGATGGAGTGAACAGCCAATGAGCTATAGGGCAGTATCTTACACCCAGTGCAATTTACTTTGTACACAAACGCATGTATCATTCCTATCTTACACCCGACGCATATGGGACTTTTTCCTCCACAGACGCGCGTCGGTAAATTAGGGAATGAACTTGCGTTTGTTGGGTGGTTCAGCGAAAAGAAGAGGCGTGTTCCGGCGCAAACGTTCACTGGTGCTATCTTGCAGTCCCCGAAAACAATTCCGCCACTGACCAGGAAAAACCTGGTTTAAAGTCAGTGGCGTGTTATTCATATGCTATTTTAAGGCTGCATGCCTAACCATATTGTAGCGTGTACACAACGCGCATACATTTTGCTCCTCTCATCTACACAAATGCAGCAGTTCTTTATACATAATTAGAAGGAAAAATATTACCACACGAGGAAGTCATTGTGGTGTCCGAAAATGTGAAAAATAGATATATATATCTAGTGTACACATTTACTCAAATGATTCATAATGAATTATTTGCACTGATATACATCAACCTCAAGGGAACCCATTCAATCAACAAGTATACACACGTAATTTGCGATGCTAATAGTAAAATCACCCATGTCTTTACTCAGAATTACTCAGGCTCAAGCCACGACTCATTTATGGCAACTTTGCCATGAGGAATCCCCCCTTGGATGGGTGGCTGGGAAGGGG
>JACXGM010021002.1:7433-17594 GCA_016801145.1 Umbra pygmaea | reverse complement strand
GACAATCCAAACAATGGACTGCCAGACCTGTGTACCAGGAAACCACACAGACTTTCAGGAACAACATGATGGATGCAGTCATTCAGAGAAGGCTTGATCCATCGGTAAAATACAAAGACCCCTTATCCCATATGAAAGTTCCCCATTTGGCAGCTAACATCGCCAGAGTTTCAAAACCTAGGAAGGAGGATGTCATTGCTGGACACACATCGAGGTTCACAGCTACAGACTGATGGTCACCCACCCCACCCACCTAGCATCCCATAGGCATGTTTTTCAATCTGTTACCACTGCCACTCAAAGTGCCTTTTTCTTATTGTATATATATTTGTTCTCTAGCTATTGTAAAATAAATAACACTCATTTTGTGAGTTCTCTTGTTCTTTGATCGATTGTGTGCTGATGTTCCTGGTGTAGGCCTATAAATTGTAACGCAAAAGGTGTTCATTCTCATACTGTCTACACACCATATGTTGGCAACACAAATGAAAAAACAGTGTAGAATCATATTGTAAGAATTTATTTAAACTAGAAAATCAATTAATTATAAACAAATCAAGGATTCACATATTTTGAAGATATAATAAAGCTCTGCTGTGTTGTAAAAGGTGAAAAGATGGTACCTGTGTGGGCAGAGAAGAAACTGTAAGGCAGTGGAGTCTTAGTGATCAGTGTCAGACAGGCTGAGTAGAATATACACCGTCTATACATACTAATGTAATCAGACAATACAATCATAATTCCCTGACAATAACTATTCTGACATTCGTAGGTTGCACTTATGTTGTCACATCTTTATTTACAGTCTATGCAACATGTACGGTACAGTAATATGAAAACTACAAAATGAAAATTCCATTATCATGGATTTGAATATCACAACTGTATGAATTGTGTTGAAAATTGATTACGATAAGGCCATGTACTATATCCTAAATACTTTATGTATGATTGGTGTTGGCACTTACAGTTACATCATTTCAATTGCCTCCTCCGCCTCCTGAAATCCCACATAGACACCAGTCTGAGGGATATTTCCTGCGAATTGCACCAACCACGCATGATGGCAATGGTTTACGATTGCTTCTACCCAACGTCTCTCCCTTCAGGGCCCACTCTAAAACTTTGCGGTAGGACACCAACCTGTATTGACTAAGAGCACAGAAAAATTTGTATGAATAGTTAGGCTACAAGTAAACAGGTAATCATGAAAGGCTATTACAACGATGCTAGGTCAATTGGCATGTGTGCATATTTCATGTTTACTTGTATAGACCAACTGGATGGCGTGGCTATACTACAACTGCATTAAACTATGCATCGTGATTATTACAAAATCACTTACTTGGTGGAGTGCTGTCCATTAGGTTCACTTGGCATGGGGCGTTTCTTCCAGTTGATCTTGTCACAACGTGAAAAAGAAATCAACAACTGCCGGGTGTATTAGGGCTGAGAAATCCTCCAGAGTAGTGACGCAACTATTTTTATTGTCATCTAGCCTTGCCATCGATGGAAATACCTGGTCCAATTCACTACAACAAAGGCACTCGGTTTCTGTCGGCAGAGGTAAGCATGTTCCACATTTACACCACCAGTCCGTGTTCGTTCTGATTCTCCCCTCGACCACAGTCGGTTCGACACCTTGTCTATTAGCTTTCAAAATTTCTAACTTCTCGTCTGTGTATTCTGGCTCAAAAAGATAGGGTTCTGGGTCTTGGTTTGATTCAAAGTAAAAATCCTCAGACAGTTCCTCAAAGTCAGCCATGATCAAGACTCACCTTCACTATTAGCTATCGAGTCACTTAGATTGTGTTTACGAAATTAACAACTGTGATTTACAGGTACTGCAAGCAAATCACTCCGCCCAAGTAGGAGAAGTAGCAGTGCTTTGCCTTCAGGAAAATAGTTCCCAAAAGTTATACGGTTAGAAAGTGGCTGCGTCTCATGTGACTTTGTTATTTGTACACACTGTGACTATACAAATGATAACATGTAAATAGGCGAATATTGGCTTTATTTTGTCTTTTATTGGGAGCAGTAGGCTAGCTGGAGCCGTTTACCTACATTAACTGTGCTAAGCTAAGTTAGCGGTGGGTGCGTCAGAGAGAGTTACAACACGCACTGAGAAGAGAAGGGTATGTGTGCATTTATCTAGCTCTGGGAGATACGGTGAATAAGTTAAAGTCCCAAAAAGGTGGCGTGTTCCTTTAAGCAACTGGGGCCTCATGTATAAAAGATTGCACAGCTTACATACCAAAAGATGGCGTATGGACCTGCACACCTTTCCTTTATAAATCACAATCAACGTGAGATTGAACACACGTGAACGACCCACTGACCCCGCCTCGCCTCCTCCCATAAATGAATATGCAGATAGCCTATATATGCGCCCCTTAGGTAATTTCTTTGCCTGAATTACAATGGCTAAAAAGATAATTTTCACAGACTGTGAGATCGAGGTTCCAACAACAGAGGTGAAGGCGAGGAAACGTGGCCTGTCATCAGGTATTAGGAGAAAAAAGTTGGCGGAGTGGAAAACTGTCACTAGGGCCATAAATGTTCAGAGAACCGGACCATGGTCATGCATCATAATCAGGCAGCGCCAACGGCCTTTCAGCTGCAGTATGGTCCGCTCCACCACTGACCGAGCCCCCTATATGTACATTATTGTAACACTGCTCTTGCTCATTTTGGGGGTTTGTAAGCATGAGCCAAGTTTGCAACGGGTAACCACGGTCGTTTACGGGTATACATTAACCACATACTCAGATGCCAATACAAGATCATTACCTCATTTTACCGTATAGCCTAGTGATCATAAATTACATTTATTACCAATAAGCCAGCCATCCTGCACAGCCCCTGCTTGCTACAACATTTGTTAAACACATTTGCGCATCACAGATCACTTGCACATTAATGAGTGGAAGTGTTTTCTGTTCACATAAGCAAATTCAATATGGTGCCCTTATAGCAATGTGAGTGCTGTCGATGGCTCCGATTACATTTGGAAATCGGCTCATCGCTGCGAATTGCAGTTTAATGTTGGCCTGCTCACCAACAGTGAAGGGAAATTTTATGTACCTGGGTGACATACGGATGAGACCGTTCCATACAGCTGCCATGCCGCGGCTCAGAGATGGTTTTTCTGAAAAGCGGCGGTTGCGAAGAGGCCCAGTGTGGTGAGAACTTGCAAAGGGACAGGTAACGCGTGGTTCCTTGCTGTCTCACGTTCTTAAGGTGGCCCATGCCAGCACAATGTTTCAACAGAATAACCCTTGGCAACCTGAATCGACTCATAAGACAGTCATCATCTTGGGCCAGCAAATCTCTCCAGATTCTCCTATTTGCAATGTGTTCTAGCATTGCCAGAGCAGCCCATTGCGCAAGTATAGCAGCATGATTTACGCATCCTTTAATAGGATGCACCTAATTTCCCACACCTTGTTCACTTATTTACACATAATCCACAGAATCAATTGAGCATCAACAGTGAGTGATTTTGCACAACTGTTACTGGAGGTGGATCCGGGCGTCATGCCTCCTGTATGGATGAACCAAAGTCAGGCTCACAGAGACAATTGCATTTTCCCATGCCAATCTTGTAGCTGTACAGCGAGTATATATTTAATCTGTGGTAAATAATCTGTGCTGTGTGCAATATTAACCATATACAGAGGGTGACATGCATTTCCTGAATGATTTTGTCGTTCGTTTGACACCCTCAATTTTAACAGAATTTATTGAGTGGTGGCAGATTAAGGTAATAGCATTTCCCTTTTGGGTTTTGGCATTTTGATGTGAGTCATCCACATCAATGATCAAACTTTTATTAGCGGATGTAATTATGTTTTTAGAATAGTCAGTCATTGACGTTGGTGAGTTATGGCACTTTTCAGTTAGAATTTGTCACGTTACAGAGCCAGACAAGACTTCACGCACATTCTCACGTCAAGTAAATTTTTATACATCACATCATGTGCGTGGAAACCAGCGTACGCAAGCTTTTTGTGCATACGCAACGTTTATACATGAGGCCCCTGGTGTCTTCAGTAACCAAAAGCTTAATAAGTGTTAAGGAAAAGGTGCTGTTACACAATGGTAAACAGTCATCAGATTTGAAATTAGTGTATATTTCAAAAAAGAACATTCAAAGTAAAACATCAGATATTATGTTAATAATGTGTTTTCAATATAGTCCAGGGTGAATATAATTTTCAAATGAGACTTTTTGTTTGTTTTTTAGCATTTTCCATACTGTGCCAACTTTTTTGGAATTGGGGATATGCATTTATTCATTGAGGACAATAATCCATTATTGTATATCTGTGAGTGCCAAAATTATGTGAACATCTAGGATAAGCAGTTAATTTAAAGGTGTAATTAGAGTCAGGTGGGATGACACCCTGTTATTTAAAGGGATCTATTGAAGTCTGATTTTCACAACAAGTTTATGGAAGCGTACCATGGTATGAACAAATGAGATTTTTGAGGATCTCAGAAAAGGTTTTGTTGATGCCCATAAAGCGGGAAAAGGTTACAACACACAGGGACAGGGCTTAAGTTAACAACGATCCACAAAATCATTGGTTCTGTAGCAATTTACTGTAGTAATTTGTGTATGTCTGCCCGTCTTGTCTGTACATTGTACCTTACACAATAAACAAAACAGAACCAAATAATGAGTTACCTGCCTTTGTCCAAAGGAAACAATTTCATAAAACATTTAGCAACTTTGTCACATATCCCTTTCACTGTTCAGGTTGCGGCCGACAGTACACTTTACAGATAGTTGTTCATGAAAATGTTTATATTGTTTTGTAGTAGAATTTTGTACTAGATTAGCAATAAACCAATTCTAACACCGCACAATTAAAACAGGAAACAATGTTTGACAGATGCACAGGCGTACTACAGAACCAGCATACTACAGACGGACCTGACCAAAAGTGATAACGAAAATTTGTTTGGTCGTCAATTGCGTGTAGTTTAACATAGCAAAATTATTTTTATCAAAAGAATTTTGCTACGTAAAACACATGCAATTGACGACCAAACTAATTTTTGTTATCACATTTGGTCAGGTCCATCTGGAGATACTAGGTACCAGGTTTTGTGCAGATCGGCCACACAGCCTAGGAGGCGTTCAGAAGTTTGTTTTGCGCATTCTGCAATATTGTGAAAAATATTTTTTTCTTCTTCTGATTCCCTAGCTCAAAACGATTCAATTGCAGACAACATTTCCGCCATGAAAATCTTCCTGACATTTTGAATTATCAAAAAAAACTACATTTTCGAACTCCTCCTAGGCCGTTTCTCCGATTTTTACGAAGATTGAAAGAGATCATTTTCAGACCACAGCAACAAAAAGTGTAATAAACCCAACCGTTATCGATCAACACGCAAATTAATTTTACATAGCACTTGCGAAAATAGATGTAACACTTCATCGTATTCTGACAAAACTTGGTACATGTCATCACAAGCATGACTTGAGGTTATATGTTCCATTCCGGAGCAGCACCCCCTGCTGGTCCGGAGATATGAAAACCTCAACGGTTTGTCCAAAAATCATAAAAGTGCTCTTGTTAGATTCAGGTTGTCATGCAGAGTTTACTGATATCCAATTTTAACATATCAACCATTTTTCCCACCATTTAAAATTTTCTTCCTAAGACGTTTCTCCAATTTTCACAAAAATTGAATCAGATCATCTTCAGACCATGCAGACAAAAAGTTAAAACAGACTCGAACAGTCAAACCACAACATCTGTGCTACGTAAGCTAAACATATCCCAGATAACGGTTGACTCAGTACCAATGTGTTATTAACCTCTAGGTTCATTTTGCACCGGAGTGCTCCTTTAAGACTACCATATGTACTTGTGTATAACGAGCCAAAGTTTAGTATACAGTGCAGCGATTTCTGCTAGGTAAAACCTGACAAAATTATAACTCGTCTTACCCACGAGTCATAGCATATTTGAAAATTGTTGGTCAAAAAACTGCCCTAGACTTACACGAGAGTGACTTATACAAAAGTATGTAATTGTCACTTGTTTAATTACAGACGTGTAAAACCATTATTAAATTATCATAGATACCATCGGAATTCGAACATGAGGCTAAACCCTTTAACAAAGCTATTGGCTCAGCAGACTTTGTTTTGCCGTAAAAAAACAAAAGTATTTTAGAGACAGATATTAAAAACCTCATTGGTTTAGTGCTAGGGGCACTATTCAGTATGATCATATATCATCCAGTTAGAGTGTATGGATGTGTCATACTTTCCATACACTATTGCACATATTGCTCAAAAGGTTGGAGTCATAATGAGTTTGTTTAAATTGTTACATACACTCACCTAAAGGATTATTAGGAACACCATACCAATACTGTGTATGTATTGGTATGGTGTTCCTAATGGTGTCCCTTTTGCATTCAGAACTGCCTTAATTCTACGTGGCATTGATTCAACAAGGTGCTGAAAGCATTCTTTAGAAATGTTGGCCCATATTGATAGAATAGCATCTTGCAGTTGATGGAGATTTGTGGGATGCACATCCAGGGCATGAAGCTCCAGTTCCACCACATCCCAAAGATGCTCTATTTGGTTGAGATCTGGTGACTGTGGGGGGCATTTTAGTACCGTGAACTCATTGTCATGTTCAAGAAACCAATTTTAAATGATTCGAGCTTTGTGACATGGTGCATTATCCTGCTGGAAGTAGCCTTCAGAGGATGGGTACATGGTGGCCATAAAGGGATGGACATGGTCAGAAACAATGCTCAGGTAGGCCATGGCATTTAAACGATGCCCACCACCAGCCTGCACAGTGTAAACAAGGCATGATGGATCCATGTTCTCATTCTGTTTACGCCAAATTCTGACTCTACCATCTGAA
This sequence comes from Umbra pygmaea, assembly GCA_016801145.1. Classification (NCBI taxonomy): domain Eukaryota; kingdom Metazoa; phylum Chordata; class Actinopteri; order Esociformes; family Umbridae; genus Umbra; species Umbra pygmaea. Next base: position 10,689 of record JACXGM010021002.1, on the reverse strand, counting down.
TGTCTCAACAGAAATCGAGACTCATCAGACCAGGCAACATTTCTCCAGTCTTCAACTGTCCAATTTTGGTGGGCTCTTGCAAATTGTAGCCTCTTTTTCATATTTGTAGTGGAGATGAGTGGTACCCGGTGGGGTCTACTGCTGTTGTAGCCCATCCGCCTCAAGGTTGTGCGTGTTGTGGCTTCACAAATGCTTTGCTGCATACCTCGGTTTTAATGAGGGGTTATTTCAGTCAAAGTTGTCCTTCTATCAGCTTGAAGCAGTAGGCCCATTCTCCTCTGACCTCTAGCATCAACAACGCATTTTCGCCAACAGGACTGCCGCATACTGGATGTTTTTCCCTTTTCACACCATTCTTTGTAAACTCTAGAAATGGTTGTGCGTGAAAATCCCAGTAACTGAGCAGATTGTGAAATACTCAGACCAGCCCGTCTACACCAACAACCATGCCAAGCTAAAAATTGCTTAAATCACCTTTCTTTCCCATTTTGACCTTCAGTTTGGAGTTCAGGAGATTGTCTTGACCAAGACCACACCCCTAAATGCATTGAAGCAACTGCTACGTGATTGGTTGAGTAGATCATTGCATTAAGGAGAAATTGAACGGGTGTTCCTAATAATCCTTTAGGTGAGTGTATATGCCTTCCTAAAAAGAGTCAGATGAATACTGTAAATGGCACCCAGATTGACATAAAAGCCCACCCGAAGAATAGTACAGTAAGTTATATGACTTAAACAGCATTCCACTGAATTTACCGGTGATAAGCGGAAAACATGCTACTAAATATGACTGCATGAGGTTGGAATACAATTTATTCAGAAGGACAAATATCATAACATATATTTAGGCAAAACTATGGCGCTAATACAGATTAGATGCTTATTATTGTTTGCTAAAAATATTTGTTTGAAGAACAGCATATTTCTCAATGCAATACACTTCTCTCCTTAGCAAAGCTTTACGTTTTACCGGTAAAGAGAGCAACCACGGAGTGTGACAAAAATTTCATTCACTCATGTTACACTACATGGCACCTTTAGTCAAGCTTGGAAATGTGGACGAACCTCATCGTAGCTTATGTTTCCTGCAGGTTTAAGACATTAGTCTGACTATTTGGGTGTTGAAATGCAAATCTTCGAGGCTGTGCATGAGCACTGACGCTAAGACCAAGAGGTATTTATCCTACCGGTGTGCATAAAATGGTCATAGAATTGTTTATCCCACTTTTTTGCATATGCACATTTTTTATTCTCTTCGTAAGTACAAATGTAGGATTGTTTTTAATGCAAGCTTGATGAATGAGGCCCCAGCTGTCTGATGTTTGGAAAGCATTTAATTTAGTTGTTAAATGGTGAACCCACTGAAAATGTAAAATGCAGAACATGCCGCACATTCTTTTGAATATGAAGGCAAGTCGCATTTTCTCTGCAGCAAGTGTGCTGCTATTAAAGTAGCTACAAGCCTTTGTAACCATTTTAATTTATTGAAGCAAACGATTTTCTGTCCTACAAAATGTGGCGAAACAACTTTAGATAATATCAGTAAATAATCGATAGGCCAAAATTAATCATTTAAGTTTACATATACATACATATATATATACACACACACATATACACATATACATATATACATATCACTGGGTATGTGATCTACTGTATATCCAGGGGTGCACATAATAATTTCAGTGAGTTACTCAGGTGAGTACCAGGAGATGGTGTTTGGTACTCACCCCATATGTAGCATGGTCTTAATAAGTGCAATCTTCCTCACTGTCCTCCTCAGTGTTGCCCCTACTGTCTTCTGCTTCGGCTTCCTGCATGTTAGGTGATGAAGACGCTGCAGATGCATCTCCCTGTCCTTGGTTGAGCCTCCATTTAGCATCCACAGGTCAACAGCTTGCTTTGGGTCAAATGTCACTTTGGTCTGCTTTGACAGGTGAATGTGCATCAGGGCTAAGAGAGGAGCATGTGACAGATGAGATCTGTACTTGTTTTTTATTATGTTGAGATGTGAGAATCACCTCTCACAAAGCTGCACTGCTTAAAGGCAGTGTAAGAGACAGCTTAACCACCTTGTCGGTGTTGGAGTAACCATCTGGGTTACTTGTATTTTCTATTTGCACCAAGTCATACACAGAAGAGGCTCCCAGACGTTTTCCTGCTTGCATTAAGCTCATCCATTCTGTCACAGTGGTGTCTTTGTCAAGTTGCAAGGTGGCCTCATTTCTTGAGAATGCTCCAAACTGTTGCGTTTCCAAAAATGTGGAGGTCTTGCATTTTCTAAGGCCATGTTGAAGGATCAAATACTAAGAAATTATCACAAATCTTCAATTAACCCCCTGAGTACGTTTGTCTCGTCTCTGTCATCATCAGCATTAGAAACATTGTGTGCCCTGTGGCCTTCACTATCAAGTAGAAGTGTGAACTGTCCAAGGGCCACCATTAGTTCATCCTTACATTCTCGAATGGTCAGCTTTTCCTTCTGAAACCTAATGAATGTGGTCTTCAAAATGTTGCCAATGTCAAGCATGTTTGACAGAAAGCACTGAAAACGCTCTGTGCAGATATGCTGCAAGTCAATGTTATCACTCGTAGCCATTTGCATTTTAATGGCTGCCAATAATCTCTATTTTTAACAGTGTTTCATGCCTCCATGCAGACCATCTGATATTACGAAACTTACCCAGTTTCACAAAGATCCCATTTTCTTCAGACAGCTTGTTCAGTGCAGCATTTTTGTAAATAAAACTGCAGCAGCTTGACCACTGAGTGATTAAATGTCTCACAGTAAGGAACTTTGCGATCAGGGCCCGTATTTATCAAGCTTCTCAAAGTGCCATTTTAGTCTTAAGTGCTGAGAATTGACGAAATTTACTCCTACTCTCAAACTTAAAGGTGCTATATGTAATACATGTACTGTAATAAATCCAAAAATGACGCCAATGCCTCATCAGATATTAAGGAAACATGTTAAGCTGAAAAACTATATTTTCTGAAAACAATGCTAATGTCAGTATTTTTTCTTTTGGAAAGGTACGTTCCGGGACGGAATTTATGTTTATGTTTTTGCCTGTCTGTTGTTATCAACTGCCCATTTTGACAGCACTAACGGATTGCCAGGGATATCTGTAAAAACGCAAACCCAGCGCGCTACAGCCACGGAAGCAGCAAACAAACAAACGAACGAGATCATAGAGATTCTACACAACCTAAAAAAACTCTGCATGTTTTTAAACGGTTCCATGACCATAGA
>JACXGM010021001.1:5330-17595 GCA_016801145.1 Umbra pygmaea | reverse complement strand
TACTCATTACGCGCCGGTGTGAGTATTTAGCTACCCAAAGCCCCATTCATGCGCAATGAGCAACCAAGTGCCCACCATTCTCCCAGCGTCCAGAGGTCGGCGCATGACACAAAAACACAAACATCGAAACAATATACACAACAAATATGCCACGAATATCAACGTCCCCACATTTCGTGACAATACGCCAAATATAATATCAAACTGGAGTTTGATACTGTGACTTAGAACAATTAGATCTAATACCATACAGTTGTAGCTTTCCGGAGACAGGCAGTTAGGCCTAGAGTTGTAATGAAAATCGCTTTGCATAATTGTTATTTTGAATAATTTGATTAACACAATATCATAAACAACAGGGAGGGTGCACAATTTTATAAAACCGAAAGCTAAATCCTGGAAACAGTGATTTTCAGCATCTTCAAAAGATTCCACCTCAAGCCAAAATGCATCATGGGCCAGGTTTGCAGAAAAACGTCCTGAGGCAATATTCATGTTTGAGGTGCGGGCGTCGTCGGCATGCGTGACGTAAGCTGAAGGTATTGGGAGTGTCTGTTGTGAGTTTAGGGGGCACTTCAGCCAGAGCTGAGTGGGTGTGTGTGAATGATTGAGTGAGACTGCTGCCTGCTGAACAGAGGGTCGCAGGAAGAAGGATCTGAAGTGCCGGTGTTTCGGCTACAAAAACCCGCCGAACTGATCTGAAACCAGCCCAATTTATATCCACCCGCCCAAAGCCATTTTTGCCCGCAAAAAATAATGCAAAACCGCCCAATTGGGCGGGAAACCGCCCAATCTGGCAACCCTGGGTATGGCTGCAGCCTGGAGCCTCTCGTCTCATGCCCTCCTGTCTCATGCCCAGGCGTGTCAAACGGTAAGTTCAGACGGTCAAAAATACGAAATCGCAAATTATTTTCACCTGTGAATTCATATTAAGTCACATTTAAATTTGTGAGTTTGTTTGTTGCAATCAATTGAAAATTGTTTAAATTGTTAAATTAACAAGTTTAGCCATAAATATATTTTAACCATAAGCCTTACCCAACCCCTTACTCTAACCTTAACCACTCTGAGACCTTGCTGTTAAGACCATGTAAAATACGATTTTTACAAGTATAGCCATAAATATAGTTTAACCATATATTAACAATAAGCCTTACCCAAACCCTTACCCTAACCTTAACCACTCTGAAACCTTGCTGTTAAACCCATGTAAAATACGATTTTTACTTTTTTACTTTAAAGTATTTTATTTATTAGCATTATAAATGCAGACTATCTTACAGACAGATCTTTTTTAAATATTTTATTAATTTGTGTGATTGCAGTTACTGTTTAGTTAAAAAACACCAAAGTAGGAAGAATAGCGGACCGGACGGGAGCTTTTAGCTTGAAAAGTAGAAGCTCAGGCACCGCACCAGGCGGGAGGGCATGAGACGAGAGGGCATTAGACAGGAGGCTCCAGGCTGCAGCCATACACTCTTGCCCCAGGTTGGTAAACACTGCTTGAATTGCCTGAGCCAAATTGACAACTAGTCTAATCTTTTGTTTACCAATAAGATTTTTACACAATTACAAATAATGTTGTATGTGCCAAATATACACTAACCTTTCACTATTACTGTATATATAAATAAAGAGCAACTCACTAATGATTTCAGCTTTGGTCTGCCCCTTCAAACATAAAAAATGCATAATACAAATATACATTTTTGGGATTGCAATAGGGCTGAGCGATATGGCAAAAAAATGATATCACGATATAAAATAGATATCTTTTCGATACGATATGCATGACGATATATTTAAATATATATATAGGACATGCTGTGACTTGATTAAATCTGCTGTATAAACAAATAAAAAATACATACAAAAAATATTGATTTACTTTGTTATATTTCTGTTTAGAAGTGTCAGGTAGAACTGAACTACAAGCAATATGAAATACTCTTCATTTGTTGGATGGTTCTTTGTTTCAGAACAAAACCAGCTGTTGTCACGATATTTCGATATGGGATATTCTTCTCGATATTATTTTAAAAACTCGATAACGATAAATATTGAAATATCGCCCAGCCCTAGATTGCAACAAATGTTCCAAATGCACTAAAACAACACCATGATGTCTGTGGCTTTGCCTGACAATATTACTGCTATTAATATTCATTAGCCACATTATGAATCAACTCCCGATGCCATCTTTGTCCATAAAATACATTTGAGGAGGTACCACCCTGCACATAAAATACATTTGAGGAGGTACCACCCTGCACATAAAATACATTTGAGGAGGTACCACCCTGCACATAAAATACATTTGAGGAGGTACCACCCTGCACATAAAATACATTTGAGGAGGTACCACCCTGCACATCTTAAAGGGAATTTACATTATACAGGCCCTTCCATAGAGTGACATAGAAACACCTGCTTTAGGGTGCTCCTACATTAAGATTACAATGGACGTTTTTAAACACAGAGGCAGCAAATACATCAATGATGTACTAACCCAACCCCAAAATATTACATTAGCAGCGATATGAAAAAATTAAGGAATCTAGTGAAATTACAAAGCAAACATTTTACAAGTAGCTTGTATTAAATGATATGTTTCTGACTGATTTGAAATCTTACCTAATTTCGGAATACACCTCTGTACCATTGCGGAGTTCAGCAATCTCTCCACTTTCTGATGAAGATGCTGGAACCTTGATACCACCAGGAAGTAACCCACTTCTTTCCTCCACACTGTCACAGTTGCTCGAACCAAGACAACAAACGTTCCCCATTCCCACTCAAGACAATGCAGGCCCTCTGCCTCTCCAGAGTAGGTCTTGAAATAAAAACTGTTGTCTGAAGATCCAAAGAGCTGTGGCTTGGACTGAGGTGAACCAAAGAAGCGTATTCTGAGATGGCCAGATCTTTGAGGTCCATTAGAATCTGCTCAGAGCATCTTTAAAACCTGACCTAAAACTATTTAAGACATAATGAAACCACATCCATGATAGTTAGAAAGCTACAGCTGTAGATTCAGAGCTTGATAATCCTGTGAGGAAAAGAGAACATGCGTTGAAAAAGTGTAGTGTTTATTTAATCTGCATATCTACGTTGGTACATAATTACACTAGTAAACTCCAGACAAATTTTAACATGGGGTGAATATCTGCGCATGCGCTGTTATAGAATCGTAGGTTGCTACTGAGAAATCTCGGCAGCTCACCTTGATGTTGATAGTTTACCTCAACTGCTGCAGTAGCCATTCGATTTTGACACTATTTCAGATCTACTTAGCTGACATTGTGTAATTTTTAGCTGGCTTGTCATCTATACTGTATAGACATTCGGCAAAACGCGTTATTGTTTTTATTTCGAGTGCCTGGATGATTCACTGAACCAGCCTGGAAGACTCACGGAAGTGCTCGATATGGAGGGTGTGTCTACAAGGAATTTGGTAGAATCAATTTGTTATTTACGCCGATTTTTTAATTAATCTTAAAAAAAATCGATCATGGCATTTGATATGGCATTACGAAACGCTCCAGATTGTTTTTTATCCCCAATTATGTTCTCCTATTTTCTTTCGATGTAGCACTGTTAAATCTAAATAGTTTACCATTTTACAAGCAGATATAGGCGCTCGAGGACAACATATTCGCATATACAAAACAAATCAGCAGAAATTATTCATCTCCATAACTCAACTTTGAAATGCTTTCTTAATCAATATACAGTACATATGCTAACATTATTCGTTGTCGTCTTACATACTTGACTTTTGTATACTTGCTTTCAACGCTGACGGCAAAAGATTTCAATCTGTTTACAGGTGTCCCACTTGTTGCAAAATACAACCAACACAGTTGATAAACGTCGTGCTCGGTACGGTCTTTCACCAACATACATGTCAATGATTACTTCCGGGTCGCTTAATTTTTCGACTATGTAATTAATGTCCCTTAGCTGAACACCCAGAGGCAATAGAGATGCAATTAATTCTATATCACTCCCTGAACATGATCCACTGAAACACAATGCGAAGGTTTAGTTTGTAATTTGAAGAAAACATTAATCACGGTCATGTTCCTCCGTGTCCATATTGTGGCACCAGTCGTCGTCTGTTGCATCGTTTGGGGAACTCCAACGTCAGATTGTAGAGATTTGTACAATAATAAAATAAAAGTTGTCGAAAAAAAATTCCTGCCAATTTTGTAATTTTACTTAATGCGTTAACGCTTTTGGCGTGATTTACAGTCACAGTTTGTACACTAAACATCTAATTGCAAATTAGCTAAATAATAGTATTTTCATGGAATTTACCGCAGTCCTCTGATGTGCGACAAAAGGACATCAATCCGTTTTCTTATATTTAGCATATCATGCGTCACACACCAAACCATAACTGGAAGTAAGTAACCCGTCCTATTTAAGTTTAATACTCAAACATCTTTTTGTGTTTTTTAACATTGTTTTTATCATCAAATAGTTGAGTAAAGTGATTTCCGGTCATAAAATAAAATATGATCTATACACTTTCAATCATTTCGGTGTAATTTTTGCATACACATTTACACAAAATATACAATTTAATGAATAAGTATTTAAACTGTATTTACAACCCACTACACCACTGTATGCAATTGAGTATATGAAAATAATCATAATAAATCACAGTAACACATTCACTTAAAAAAAGGTTCAGTTTTCCGTGGAGGTCTCTGAAACTGAGGTATTCTATGCACTCTTCAGTTGATGTAAATGCTGAATCAGTTCCTGGGGCAGGCCCAGTTCATATACTAAGTCCATGCAGCACTGTACAAGTTGATCAACGTTCTCTCCTGGAATAGTAACGGGGTCTATGGGCAGTGCAGTGCTCAAATTGGGCTTTTGCATTAACATGGGGCTGATTTCCTTATCACAGTCTTTCTTACAGCAGGCTGAATCTTTGCTACACCCTCCGTCCCCACAGCAGTTCTCTTCCTCCCTAACAGATAGATCCTCCATGGTTTCTGAAACATTACTGGCGGTGGGTATGGGGTTCTCAAAAGTTGTCCTAATCGCTTCCATAATAGAGTGCTCGTGCTTTATAACCCGCTGTAAGAGGTCAGCCACCGAAGCTGGAGTGGGATTGTCTGGTCTCTGGAGCTGGCACCAGCACTGTATAGCACTTTGGAGATACAATGGAGCAACAGATTAGATACAATGGAAGAGAGAACAGGGTGGGACTGGCGCGGGTCATGTACAACAGAGTCAGCACAAAGACAGTCATATGGTTACATCATGGAAATAACGCTACCTTATTATTCCCTTCAGCCGACCAACGGCAGTGGTTCTTGCTGCTCCTTCCCTATAACCCATGTTGAAACCTAGCTGAAGTGATGCTTCTTTTCCATGATCGATGCCATCAACGTAGCCGTCCTGATAAAAGAAAACAAACAGCTAATGGTATCTACACTGTTTCGAGTGCTGTAACTTACACTTTTTTTCTTTAGCTAATACGCATTACTTACTGGTAGAGACAAATTTGACATTTAAGTATTACGGACTGATTAAGTTAGTAATTTCAACTAGGTACAGTACACACAATCAACGATGAAACTCGAGCTAATGACATGCAACGCTGAAGGAAACATGTATTCCTCCAATTTACAGTACCTTTACACGTTTTTGCATATTGAACTTCCATTCTTTGTCCTGTAAATTGATATCATCGGCATCCTCGTCAAATACATCCTCTCCACTGTATTGTACAGACTTAACCCAGGACATCGTAATTACTTGTATGTGTCAGCCTTGAACCTTTAGCTACATTTTGACTCAAACTCGAATTGGCAAAGAAGTGATGACCTCATCAAAATGCGCATGTAGTTTTCTATCTTCTTCGTGGCCACAGTGCCAACAGGTCGTGCTACTGCCATCTTCTGTTGTGGAGTAAATTATGCTCGTCTTCAAATTGTGTTTTATTTAGCCTGTAGACGGAGCTAAAGCCATACGATAAAGGGAACAGAATTGTTATAGAACCCGCACGAATATCTTTGGACTTCAATGCTTTTTAAATGTATTGTTCCCTAATATAAGGGATACCAATAACAACAGGCACAACAAGGTTAGAATTAAATTAGACCTGTATTAGTGAAATTATACCTACATTTTTTAAACACAAATAAAATATTAAAAACAAACATTAAAGGCATACAATATGGCCCCTTTTCTACTTCCACAGTTTCAGATGAACCGGTGGATACATTTGAATATTTTGACTATCAGTATGTTGTAATGGTCGTTTTAAAATTGCAAGAGCCTTATCATGTTAAATACCATAAACATTCATTCATTGGGCTAACTCTACTTTCAAATCTACCTTTTACTTTCATCATACTAGAAGCAAAGCTTTGGTGCTGGTTAGCTATTTTAAATTAATTTTGTTCACAATCGGATTCAGGCCAAATATATTAAAGGGCATCATTGCCAAAATCCTTAAGTATCTTATCACTATGGATGCAGTTCACACAGAGTAGCCATACGGTAGTGTTATTTCAATGTTGACATGTAATTATTCTTTCATGATCCAGAACATGGAGATTTGTAAAAATTATGTGATTTTGAGTAGCAAAATGGTTTAAAACTGTTTAAAACTTGTGAATCCAGTGACCAATGGTTGAACCGTGTGTTTTGCAGAAGTGTAATGTAAAACATGCACTTGCTAAGCAGCGTAATACCCTGTAGGCAGACAGGCACATTACTACCTATATAACATTGAATTGCATTATAGATTGTATTTTTAAACCTGATATTATCAATGTTTTATTTATCAGCAGTTCCAAATACAATACACGTTCTAAACATCTGAAATAGCATCAAACAAATCAGTGATAGGCTTGAAGGGTTGGTTACATTAGTGCACTCAATGAAAATGTAGTGAACACAATGGAAATACAGACTATTCTCTTTAAAGCCTCAGTGGACAGCCTCTTATCTTTGTTGCTCGCACTTTGGTCGATCTCTTTGCGATCTGCAGACAGTCCTAATTCATTAAAGCTCCCTGAAACTGAGATGGATGTTAATATTTAATCATGAAATTACTGGAAGAACATCAGAACAGAAAGAATTGCTGTACCCTGTACTTTCTTACTACTTTGTTGTACAAGAGGTTTATTCCATATATTTACAGTGTTGGTGCTCAGATGCTTGCTTATCCATTAATACTGTAAATATGCAAAATGTCCCATGAGAGATTGTCTACACTCTATTTCAACATATTCTGAAAATAGTCTACTATATCCCATATAGCTTTTTATTCATCATGTTGGAAGTGTTACTTCTTTAGCTTTTGAATAAGATCATTATCTTACATTTGTCAAATATACATTTCTGGAAAAATTTAGGAGACCACTGCTAATTCTTCTTAAACCAACCACATTGAAAACATCTGGAATGTGTAAAGAAACATTCAAAAAAGATTTGATGGCATACAACACTAATTCCATGGCCTCCAACTGCTTTCTAAACAATAGTAACATGGATGTATGGTCTTCAACTTACCCCTCCACGCACCTGCCTGCCCAACAAGCATCCCCACTCTGCATGGGTCTGAACTAGAAAATCTGGACAACTATAAATACCTAGGAGTCTGGTTAGACCGTTCACTCTCCTTCCAGACCCACATTTACCATCTCCAATCCAAAATAAATCTAGGATCAGCTTCCTATTCTGAAACAACGCCTCAATCCCTTTTCCTTCCTAACATGACTCGTTGAAAATGACCATCCTTCCAATTCTAGACTTTAGATGATGTCATTTATAGAACTGCCGCAAAATCTCTAATTAGGAAAGTAGGTGTAGTCTACAACAGTGCTATTCATTTTGTCACCAATGCCCCACACTGTATAACACCCACCACTGCAACCTCCATGCACTAGTTGGATGGACCTCGTTACACCCTCAGAGCCAAACTCACTGGTATCCGCTCATTTACAAGTCCTTACGAGGCAAAACCCCAGCTTACCTAAGCTCATTAGTCTCCGGAGCATCACACACTCCTAATCTGCATTCAAGGATGTATATCTTTGTGGTTGCCACAAAAGCCTGCACCTACTTTGGCTGCCTCTCCTTCCAGTTTTCCGCTGCTAATGATTGGAAGGAACAAAATTTTTTTTTAACTTGAGTCCATCGTCTCCCTCATAAACTTTAAATAATTACTATCAGAGTTAGTATCAGACCATTGTACAGTACATGTTGACTAACTTCCCTCTCTCGCTCCTTGTCTTTGCCCTTTTATGCACGTTTATGCCCTAGTGCATTCATCACATCTATGGCGCATTTTGCACACATTCACCTGCACAGCTGTCCTTGTATAATATTGCACAATAACATTTGCAGTACAGCTACCGTATGCTCTATATGTTACCTATAGTATTCTAGTGTTGTTTCTGCCATGCCACTTTGCATTCCGACCAATCTACCTCTCTAGCTTAGACCCCATTTGCACAGACTGTATTTATCATTTCTAAAGTATACTTAGCGTCCTTCATTCTTTATTTTGCACTTTTGTGTAACTTCATGTGTAACTTCATGTTGTCTTGCAACTTGAACTTGATCTTGGCCAGGTTGCCGGTATAAATGAGAAACTGTGCTCAATCAATGTGAAAGAATGTTGGAGAGCATGCCAAGATGCATGAAAGCCAATTAATATTATTATTATTATACAATTATTATTATTCCACCAAATATTGATTTCTGAACTCTTCCTAAGTTAAGACATTAGAATTGTGCATTTTTTTATGAATATGAATGATTTTCTTTGCATTATTCAAGGTCTGACATCACGGAATCCTTGTTGTTATTTTGACCAGTTGAAATGTTCTGCAAATTAATGCTCTGAATGACAACATTTTTATTTAGAATTTGGGAGAAATGTTGTCAGTAGTTTATGGAATAAAACAATTAATTACATTTTTACAAACCGGTACCTATCAATAAAAATAAACAGAGACACTGGTGATTTAGCAGTGGTCTCATATTTCTATTCCAGAGCTATAATGTAGCAGTCTCCATGTATAATTTGTCAAAGGGACTATTATGAAAAAGTTGTGTATTGCTGTAAATATGTGTATTAATATAACTATGTGTATTACTGTATTTATGTGTATTACTGTAAATATGTGTATTAATATAACTATGTGTATTACTGTCACTGTGTGTATTAATAAAAACAAGTGTATTAATATAACTATGTGTGTTATTGTAACAATGCATATTACTAGCAAATTTACAGTAAGTTATAGTAATACCCCAAGAAAACAAAATAACTAAAATTAAAAAAAGTTTTGTAAATAATATGCATTAATTTCTTGTTAGATATTATGAAATGTTGATTTTGCTATTCTAATACTGTCTGTATTTTGTATTATTTAAGTTGACGTTTCCATCCCTGGATCCAATATGTTAGTTCCTAACATTTATGGAAATATCATTTCTGTTATTTTTGTAGCTAAAAAAAACAGGTTTAATGTAACTATATGTATTACTGTAACTATGTTTTTTCATGTAACTTTGTGTATTACTGTAACTATGTGTATTACTATAACTATGTGTATTACTATAACTATGTGTATTACTATAACTATGTGTATTACTGTAACTATGTGTATTCATGTAACTTTGTGTATTACTGTAACTATGTGTTTTAATGTAACTGTGTATTACTGTAATTATGTGTATTTATGTAACTATGTGTATTCATGTAACTTTGTGTATTAATGTAACTGTGTGTATTAATGTAACTATGTGTATTAATGTAACTATGTGAATTAATGTAACTACAGTATGGTGTGTGTATTCATGTAACTTTGTGTATTACTGTCACATTCTGGGGTTTGTAAAGGAGGAGACTGAAGCAAGTGTTGAGCTTGCTGCGTAATTATTACACCTAGCAAAGCAACATAGTAATTAATAAATTGGTACAAGAACTCAGCAAAACAGAATGACAACGTGTTCACAATGAAGCACACACACCTGGGATGGAGCAGAGACTAAATAGGGAATGTAATGAGTAAACACAAAACCGGTGTGCAGAAATAACAATGTAATATTGCACAGATGTGTGGACATAAATAATGATAGAGTCCTGTAAGAGAATTTAGGAGAAATGTCCAAAATGTCCAGAATGAGGTGCCAAGGTCCTTGAAACTAGTCCCTTAGCCACCATACAGGTAAAGGGCTGGTACAGTGACCCCTGCAAGATGTAGGTCCCAGAAGTGACCAAACCCACAGGGAGGGGGGGCAGGGGGAACCGGATGCCCTTGAGGCCCATTGCAGGGGGCAGAGCCGCATGTACATGTGCTGGGGTTGGCTTAACTAGCACGGGTATAGAGGGAGGCGGAGCAGCTGGCATCGGGATTGGAGGCAGAGCCATGGCCTCAATGATAACAGGTGGGGAAGCTGGTCCTGGCTGAGGAATTGGGGGCAGAGCCACGGTCTCAGCTGTAGCAGGTGGTCCAGCTAGTTCTGGCTGAGGACATAGGGGCGGATCACCAGCCTCAGCTGTAGCAGGTAGCCCAGCTGGTTCTGGCTGAAGACTTGGGGGTGGAGAAACAGCCTCAGGTGTAGCAGATGGCCCAGCTGGATCTGGCTGATGTGTTGGGGGCGGTGCCACGGGCCTCAGCTGTAGCAGGTGGCCCAGCTGGATTTGACTGATGCTTTGGGGGCAGAGCCACGGCCTCTGGAGCAGCAGGTGGCCCAGTTGGTTCTGGCTGAAGACTTGGAGGCAGAGCCACGGCCTCAGCTGTAACAGTTGGCCCAGCTGGTTCTGGTTGAGGATTTGTGAGCGGTGCCACAGCCTCAGCTGTAGCAATTGGTCCAACTGGATCTGGTTGAGGATTTGTGGGCGGTGCCACAGCCTCAGCTGTAGCAGTTGGTCCAGCTGGATCTGGCTGATGCATTGCGGTTGGAGCCAAGGTCTCAGCTGTAGAACGTGGCCCAGCTGGTTCTGACTGAAGAGTTGAGGGTGGAGCCACGGCCTCAGGAGCAGCAGGTGGCCCAGCTGGATCTGGCTGATGCGTTGGGGGCGGAGCCACGGTCTCAGTTGTGGCAGGTGGCCCAGCTAGAGCTGGCTGATGCATTGGGGGCAGAGCCACAGTCTCAGTTGTGGCAGGTGGCCCAGATGGATCTGGCTGATGCGTTGGGGGCGGAGCCACAGTCTCAGTTGTAGCAGGTGGCCCAGCTGGGGCGTTTTGGCAACATGTTTGGAGTTGAACCACGTCCTCACATGAAGCAGCTGGCCCAGCCTGTTTTGACCAAGGCGTTGGGGGCGGAGCCTTGACCTCAGCTGTAGCAGGTGGCCCAGCTGGTTCTTGCTGAGGAGTCGGGGCAGTGAGGAGCTTCGGGCAGGAGGACATACTGTAGCCAAAGAGCTGGAGGCCTGGGCAGGTTTGTAGTGACTGTCTTATATGACCGTTGAATGTCCGTGATTAACTCCTCCAGTTCGTCATCGCTGAGGTCCTTGTCTTCCATCCTATGACACCCTGCTGTATCATGTGGGGGTGTACCCAAAATAGGCATGGAGATGTGCCAGTGGAGTTAGATAGGTGGTGCCAGCTTTCCCATCACACTGCTTTGTTGATGTCTATGGCTCCTTCCTCCTCTGGTAATATAATATTGCACAGTTGTGTGGGCATAAAGGTTGATAGAGTCCTGTAAGAGAATATGGGAGGAATGTCCAAAATGTCCATAGTGAGATCCCAAGGTCCCTGACACTGGTCATTAGCCACCATACAGGCCAGGGGCTATTACAATTACCCATTTGTATCCTGGTTGAGCCTATTGACCTACAGTATACACTAGCGTTCAAAAGTTTGGGGTCACCCAGGAATTTTCATGTGTTTTGATAGAAATTGATACACTCTGGATGAGCTTAAGGCCACTATCGAAGCGTCCTGGGCCTCCATTACACCTCAGCAGTGCCACAGGCTGATTGCCTCCATGCCACGCCGCATTGAAGCAGTAATTTCTGCAAAAGGATTCCCGACCAAGTATTGAGTGCATAACTGAACATAATTATTTGAAGGTTTACTTTTTTTTGTATTACAAACACTTCTTTTATTGGTCAGATGAAATATGCTAATTCTTTGAGATAGGAATTTTGGGTTTTCATGAGCTGTATGCCAAAATCATCAGTATTAAAACAATAAATGACCTGAAATATTTCAGTTGGTGTGCAATGAATCTAAAATATATGAAAGTTGAATTTTTATCATTACATTATGGAAAA
>JACXGM010021000.1:0-12438 GCA_016801145.1 Umbra pygmaea | reverse complement strand
TGATGTTTAAATTGAGAATATGGGTTTCACACACACACATTCACACACACAGGTATGGGCATGACTACTGCAGCCATCAAATATGCAGTTTGTCAGAAGCACACGGGTGATGTGGTTATGTGAAGATAATGACACTGACAGAAATGTCAGGAAGAAACTCACCTTAAGTCCAACCTGTCAAAGCGCTGACTGCCACCAACACCTTTTTTACCGTTAAGGGCAGCTATGACAGGTTATGTTGTTCTATGCTGTCTCTTGCTATACTGTTTGTCAATTCAATCTAATTTTGAGTGCTTTTTGGCTTGGAAATATGTTCTCACAACACAGAAGAATGTTCTCCTGCGTGCCACCATGCACCACCCTTACAGACTCCCCATGGTTTATTGAAGACAGTTTCTCCATTCTAGAGAGACGGTGATCAATAATTTGATTTACGTTCGATGTGTGGGCTAGCAGACCTGTTCTGATGAATGTTCAAGTGTAATGTAACCTATAGATCTTTGCTGATATAGATTTTTTTAGTCCCATATGGTAACATTTTTTAATTTACCCTAGTATACATTTCAAAATATAAAAATAAGAGTAATAATAATACACCAATCATAAAAGAGAAATATACAAAATAACACTGGTAAGAATCGCTTTAGCTATATTTCATCACTGGTGCCAATACTCATTGAGTTAACTGTACTGTATGTCACACATTAAAATGCATTTCAAAATGAATACATTTTTTTAAGTTGACCATATTTGTTTTTTACAACCTGTGTAAAATAGTTCTGTCCTCACCAATGTACCTGGTCTGCAGCAGTGTGAAACCTCAGCATAGCAAGACAGGATCCCTGGACCGTGGTAATTGTGATGTGAGGGAAATGTCAGTGTATCGGTCTCTGTCCCTTCCTGTCTGTCCCCTGGACCCAGTGTCAACCCACTCAACTATGCCCTGTTTCCATTGGGGCTTTATGCTCATGTTTTACCAAAAAGCCTCAGACTTTTCTGTTTCCATTAGCACAGACTGCCTTTTGGTTCCAGCTGGGACACAGGTGGAGGCAGGATGTTATTTGACTTTTAGGTTTCTTCTTATTTTTTTATAAGGTTGTCAATAAAACGTTGGCCAGCAGCTATTGTTATCTGGACAATGAACTTTATCCACTTCAGCCATTGTCAACAAAAACATTTTATATCCATCTATTTATATTTTTATCCCCAACCTCATTCTCACTCTCAGCTCCAGCACAAATCTTCAGCCTTACAATTAGCCTAAGTCTGATCTTCATCATCCGCTACAGACTTACCCACTTCATACAACTATTGGGGAAAGATTTATTTGGGGGTATTTCTTTTTTTATTTTCAGTCAGGAGGTCACCCTGCTACACAAAACTGTTGTATAAACATGGTTTATGATAAAACAATTGCAAATAAAATCATAAAACAAATTAAAACATTTAAATCATTCAAGTTAAACCAGTAGGGGAGAGTGGGGTAAAATTAGCCAGTGTGAAAGTTGACCTACAACCTTGTTTAATGTAAAGCTGAATGAATCTTAAACCTGCATTATGTAACTTTTTGAAAAAGTACAACAAAATACAAAACGAGTTTTGGACTAGTAAATGTTAGGAACTAGCATATTGGATCCAGGATTTGAAAACATCAACTTAAATAATACAAAATAAATCTGGGCAACCATACACAATTTCTGACCTGTGACCCAAAATTTTGACCCAAAATGCATTCTCCATTTTCATCTTGCTGTGGAAGGAAGAAAGATGTGGATGATAACAACATTAGCATAAATCCCCAATGGAAACAGGGCATATTTGACTGGGTTGACACTGGGTCCAGGGGACAGACAGGAAGGGACAGAGACCGATACACTGACATTTCCCTCACATCACAATTACCACGGTCCAGGGATCCTGTCTTGCTATGCTGAGGTTTCACGCTGCTGCAGACCAGGTACATTGGTGAGGACAGAGCTATTTTACACAGGTTGTAAAAAACAAATATGGTCAAATCATATTTTTTTCACAAAAACTGTCTCAGATCAAAAAGTATTTTTGGCATCGGTAAAACAAAACTTTATGAACAGAAGATGCTTTCAAGATATGAACATTCCTCAATATAAAACGTGTACTATAAAGAGCAGAAATTAGTAAAAAAATAAAATAACTACACAAAAATGTCACGTGTCACAGCCTCACCTTTTGGTTTGATTACATATCTCGATTCGATATATACTCCAGAGCCTGTTCGCCAGGCAACACAATATTATGCCGGCAACCTGAACTCTGCAAATCCTTTTCAAAATAATAGCGCTGCTCATTCATTATAATAATCATTGTTTGTTAATTTCATAGATAGGTAGTGGGTCCATGTTCATGTGTTGCTACAATTAGTCTATTTTGGCTAACAACAGACTCTAGTGAATGATTTTGTACTCCTGTTTTTTACATGAGACACTGAGAATATATTCAATCAATTTGTGTACAACTTATTTGTTAATGTTTTTAATAATCAGTTGTTATAAATCAGTTGTTAAATGTGTCGTTTTTGCTATCACATACTCTTATTGTTTCTTTACACACAATACAATTGCAAAAAAAATAGGAAAAATAGGCATTTTGTATACAGCTCATGATAAATGGGGGCAAAAACAAGTGTTGCATTAATATTTTTGTTCAGTATACATACAGCATGCATCTCAACAAACATAATGTTTTTCAAATCCAATACAAGAAATGCTTGAAGTAATAACAAATAATAAAAGGTATTAATGGTTAACTTTGCTTTCATTCTGAACGACATGCTGCTATTACAACTCGTGTTTACTGCACCTCATTAGGACACGGTATCAGGTCATTACATAGACTCCATATGCTGATACCCAATCACATTTTTGGCCAGTATCGGACACGTTTCTGATCCCAGTATAGAGATTGGTGAATCCCTAATTATTTGTTTATACACCATCTACTGATACGGGTTCCCATCCACATCACATCTCATGTCGTCTTGAGCAAAACACCTCAGTTATATTATAACCAGTTATAGTTGCTCTAATCTCATCTGAGACTACAGCTCTTGATCTTCCTCTCAGTCTACTTCCACCACACATACATACTCCTCTCCCTCTCTCAGCCACTCTTCTTCCTCTATCAGACACTTCTCTATCTCTGGCTGGATCCATGTGGACATTACAGTACAAAATATATGGTAATGACATTGGGAGACTGACATCTGGGTATGTGTACAGCTACAATGGAAATCAGCTGTGTTTGGTCTAACTGTTTTGAAGGTATTTCATTTTTTTGATTTTGAATGAATATCAATATAGTATTACTGTAGAAATTAAGCAAATTGCTGTCTTATTCAATTTTGTGTTGTGTTAAATTTTTTACTTAAGTTTAACTGTTTTGAAAAGAATATGTAAACATGCAAATTGACCTGTAGCTAAATATAGTTTTGGTAGTGGTTGTGTCTGAGTGAAAAAATATATAAATATAATTTGAAAGATATGATCATTGAATGTATTTGTGCCAAAGAAATAAAAGATTATTCACAGTTTAGCCCATATACAGTAGACTGCAGTTGTGCTCACTGTGTGGAGTTTTGAAAAAGTGACCTAGATATTGAGAAATGGTTCCTAGCCAGGGGCAAAAATCTGACATCAACTTTTGAGGGGACAATTATATGATAATTTCTTAAGAGCAATATTTGAGGGGGACACCAAAAGTAGTGTTATAAGACATATCCTACATTGTTATATGTTAAATGTATATTGAGGAACCATAATTTCCACTATTGATAGGTAGTTAACTGAAGGTTTGTCCCAGCATGTTCAAATGTTTCAATCATTGTAATACTACTACTAAAATAGTTATAGCATTGTTCTTTATCAGTCCAGTATGTATGCAGGTATTCATATTTACAACCAGCAATACCAGTGGTACTATATGTGTATGTGTAAATTTTTGTAACTACAATGAGCATGGTGCGATCTCATCTAAAATAGTCTCCATTGAAAATCATCACACAGTTGGTCTCAGTATTTAATTTATATTACTACCAGTACCCAAACTGACACAATTAATCATGACAGCATCACCACTGTCTTAACAAAATCTTGGTTCAGTCACCAGTTTAAGTTGAGAGGGGGGCAGTCACGCCGACGGGGGGATAACCGGTAAAGTTGCTCTGTGTCGAGGACGGCCTGGAGGGCCTGTTTCTACCTCCACCACCTGGGTTCAGGGATGACCTTGCGGCGATGGACACAGGGCCCCCTGCTGCGATGGACGCAGGGCCCCCTGCTGCCATGGACACAGGGCCCCCTGCTGCGATGGACACAGGGCCCCCTGCTCCGCCTGACACAGGGCCCCCTGCTCCGCCTGACACAGGGCCCCCACGCTCTGCCTGACACAGGGCCCCATGCTCCGCCTGACAAAGGGCCCACCGCTCCGCCTGACAAAGGGCCCACCGCTCCGCCTGACACAAGGCCCCATGATCCGCCTGACACAGGGCCCCACGCTCCGCCTGACACAGGGCCCCACGCTCCGCCTGATACAGGTCCCACCGCTCCGTCTGACACAGGGCCCACCGCTCCGCATGACACAGGGCCCACCGGTCCGCATGACCCTGGGCCCACACCCCTACCTGCTGTCCTGGGACGGAAGGTTGGCCGGCGACATCCGGCGGCCCCTCCGCCTGGGTGAGTACTTTGGGGGGGGTTTGACTGTTGGTGGGTGTTTTGCCCCCCTGCCCTCCCCGTTTGTCTGGCCTCCCCGACGTGGCGGCCTTTGGGGGGGGTGATGTAATGTCCAGCCCATCGTGGGCTGGCATTCATGGACTGAGATATGGACTAATTTAATCATTGTTTAGTTTTCTTACATTTGTGTTTATACATATATATGCTTTATCCATTTCAGTGCAATAGGCGTGGTGTTTATGTTGTTCCTTTATTGTGAAGTATGTCCCTTTAGGGGTCAACCACGCCTCTTCCTGGTTAGGGTTGCTGGGAGAAGGAGTGTATGTTGGGGAAAGCTGGTATTGAGTAGATGGGTTGATTGATGATTACGAAACAGGCGTGTCCTGTTAGAGAGATAAGCATTCTAAATTTGAGTAACCCTAAACCAGGGAGAGGCATGGAGCATTAATTAAATGTAAGTCACGTCCATGGAGTGTTGTACGGTTTCAATTTATGCCAGCTTCACTTAGCGTTATAAGGAATATAGTTTTGTGTATTGTTTGTTTTGTGTAGGATGAAGAAGATGTCCGGGAGCTACAAACAAGTGAGTTGCTAAATGTGTTTAGCCTTTGTATGTTTAAGCGTTCGCTCTGTACCTAGAACTTAACCAGCATCCGTACCGCTGTAAGAGTACGTAGTTGAGTCAGTAGGTCTGTTTTTAAGTGTTCGCTAAGCTCTGTATTTCTTCCCGGAATTTTGAAAGCCTTGTTACCAACCTGCATGGAATAAATTATGTACTACTGCAATCTACTGCCTTTGTGTCCGCCTCTAATCACAACACCTGACACTAACGTGACAGTCCTAAACGTTAAATTCTGTCCCGGGCCCTGAGATTCCTGTCTGTGTTCCTGAGTGGGGTATCCATGGAATTGTACAATTATATCCTTATTTTACAAGTCTAAAAAAAGGGGAACCTTTCTTAATGTTGCCAAACAAAGACCAAACAAACTTAACTAACACTTCCTGTCTCTGCCAGTCTCTTCCTGACTGTTTGTCCCCAGCTTTGATGTTTATGTGCCCTCTTTTGCCTGCCATATTGACATCATTATGAAACATTTACTTTAGCCGTTCACTTCTTTCATATGAACATTTTATCTACTAGTACTTTATCTACACACATCCATACATTGTGCAGATTATTTACATGTACAGTAGGAGATCGGCTTCAATAATCTATTGTCTTCTATAATTCTATAATGATCTTCGATCTACCAGGTAGATTGCAAGTCGGCTCGAAAGTGTGAAACGGATTGCAGTGACAAGGGTTGACAGCTGTGTGAGTTCACTTTACACAACCAAATCTGCAAACTTTTGTAATTTTAATACAGTTTAGATATGTTTTCATTTTGTATTGGCTGGCTTCCCACAATAGCTGGATTATCAGAGTTAGTGAACATCAATTTTGTGTCTGTATTTTCAGTAATCTTTGCTATCATCAGTTTACTCCAAGATTGGCACTAACAAGTGCTTTCAGACAATAGACGCGAACACTCTTTCACCGTGCTACAGGAGCTTCTCTCATTGACTGAACTCCAAACAGCTGCAAACACTGGTTGATGTTACTGTAGGGAGACCAGACTTCTGAAATGAAAACGAGGGACATTTCCTGTTTGGCAGTCAATATAAAATGAAAATATCCAATGTTTTGACTTTTGAAATAAAAAAGGGGGCCAATTCTGGTTTTATGTATTTAGTCTAACAGGCACATTGTGATCCTCTCCAAACATCTTCAATCTTTAATAATAAACAGTACAGTTAGATCAAATACTTGGGTTAACACATTCCCATTGTTTGCCTCATTTTGGTATTTTATCTCAAAAACATAATTTGGAAAAATAATCACACAGGCTCTGTAATCATATCTTACCTTTCCTTCTCAATCTCCTTCACACTTCTTCCAATCTACTCTACTCTTCCTCCTCTTCTTCCTCTCCACTCTCTAAACAGAAAACATTATGCTTGTGTTATCCATGAAGATTTCACACTACTTATTATAATGCCAAACCATTCAAATTGTAATTTACAAATAAATACTCTCATAATAAATTGTCCATTCCTTTAATATAATCATATTTCCAAACCTGCTTAAATGTAAACCCTTTTTAACCTAGCTACCATGAAGGTTGCCAGCTATCTAACCTAGCTAAGTACTGGTCTATATAACCAGGGTACAATTAAAAAAAAAAACGGAGAGGGGGGGCATTTTACTAAATACAATTTTAATGTCAGAAATTTTAACAAATTCAGTCATCTTTCCCGACAAAACATGGATCCATCTTGGTTCAGGGTTTCACACAGCATTCGTGATAGATATAAAGAATATCGCACATCCACTTGTGTTGGTGCAGGACAGAAAAATCAGAATATGTAAAGGGAAAAAATGTCCGCAACTCAAAATTGCTCCTGTGTAATTTTAATAAACTTTTAAAGTTTATTAAAATTACACAGGAGCAATTTTGAGTTGCGGACATTTTTTCACACAGCATTCACCAGTAGGCCTAGGCTGCAAGGCTGAAAATAAAATCGGACGAAATAAAATTGGTATTGGTCTGGTGAAAGCATTGATCGCCTAATATCGAGAACGAGAATGGCAACAAAAAATACATGCGGATGACTGGCTGATTATCGACCACAACAATCGTAGCATGTTGTAAAATATTCTTCCTATCACTTACCAATGCTTAGCATCACGTCTGCTTTGGTGACGGACATTTGTCTTTTTCGGCCCATAAAGAGATAGATAGATAGATTAATTTATTGTCCCCAAGGGGAAATTCTGCTTGGGCATTGTGCAAAGTTTCTTCATAAAAAAACTGAACAAAATACAACATCACAAAAGACATCACAAATCACAAAAAACACATCGACATACATTGTTGACAACACAATTAAGATGCAAGTGCTGAAGTGCTAATGTGGTTATTGCACATTATTCCATTGCACTGAAATTCATATAAAGTGCATATGAACTAAGGTGCTAGTACGTTTATTGCACATTGCCCTATTGCACCAGTATCATAAATAAGGGCTGGGTAGCTCTCACAGGGCTGGGTAGTTCTCCCATAAAGAGCCTCACCAGGGCTGGGTAGCTCTACCATACAGAGCCTCACCAGGGCTGGGTAGCTCTCCCATAAAGAGCCTCACCAGGGCTGGTTAGCTCTCCCATAAAGAGCCTCACCAGGGCAGGGTAGCTCTACCATACAGAGCCTCACCAGGGCTGAGTAGCTCTCCCATAAAGAGCCTCACCAGGGCTGGTTAGCTCTCCCATAAAGAGCCTCACCAGGGCAGGGTAGCTCTACCATAAAGAGCCTCACCAGGGCTGGGTAGCTCTACCATACAGAGCCTCACCAGGGCTGGGTAGCTCTCCCATAAAGAGCCTCACCTGGGCAGGGTAGCTCTACCATAAAGAGCCTCACCAGGGCTGGGTAGCTCTACCATACAGAGCCTCACCTGGGCTGGGTAGCTCTCCCATAAAGAGCCTCACCAGGGCTGGGTAGCTCTCCCATTAAGAGCCTCACCAGGGCTGGGTAGCTTTCCCATAAAGGCGTCACTGAAGTGCATGATGAGGACAGCCAGCGGATGTCAAATACTCTCCCTACTCTTCGTACACGCATACCGAGCTCTGTTGCAACCCTTTCTATTTCTCGCAAATGCTTGGGACTTTGAGAAATGAACACTTGAATGGAGTCATTGAACATTTTGAAGTGACTGGCTTGTGTGACTTTCTTGACCACGTTGTGGATGGTGAGCTCCAGCAGATCGGTATTTGTTTGTTCACGTAAGAGTGTAGCGCTCCCTTGTATGTTCCCATCATTGCAGCGGCTCCATCAGTAGCAAATCCGAGCAGCCGAGCCAGCATTATTTCTTTAGTAATTCCCTGCTCATTGAGACATTGTACCAGTGTGTTACAGATTGCCTCCCCAGTGCATGACTCCAGCTCAATAAGTTTATAGTAAAAGTTACAGACCTGGTTTCTTAATGGAATACGAATGTAAACAATTAGGCATGTTATGTTTCAGGCAGTTGTGCTTCCATCTATGAGGATGCTGAACTTGTCGGAGGCCTTGACAACAAATTCAGCTAACTGCACTGACATTTTATCCCCTAAAAACATCAGCATGTTGCGGCAGGCTTTATCAGAGTGCAACATGTTCCCAAGATTGATGCCATTGAGCTGCTGCAGCTCCACCAGTGCTGGTCGGATTTTGAATGATAGATAATTCCGGCAGACCCTATAGGCTGTTCGCATGCAACTCTCAGTTGCTTTTAATTTACTTTCATATCTTTTTCTCCACAGAGGCGCACTGTTATCTATCGCCTGTTCTATGTCATCTTCACCCATCTTTTTAACGATCTCAGCACATTTCAAATGCGACTGGCACTTCCCATGTTTGCTGAGCTTATCATTTAGCATTTTGGCTGTTTTAGCAGTCATCCCATTCATAAATGCAGAATCAATGTGTAGTCTCTCCTGGGTGAGCGGTTCCTAGAGCACAAACATCTTCGCAAATGCAACACTTTACTGATCCATCCTGATTGACAGCTAGCCATTTGCATCCATCTTTCCATTTTGTGAAGCGCTCTGAATCAACACAGCCTCCGACCAGGCCCGGGCGGAACAGTTGAATAGGCGGTAAGACCTCAGATCGGACCTTTGTTAGACCTGTGTCTGTGGGTGGTGGCTGGTTATTTTCATGCTCCAAATTATCATGCCCACTTGTCTTAATTTCTTTGGGCTTATTTTGTGCTGCAAAATATGATGATATGCTTTGTTGCCCACGTTTGATCTTAACGTTCCAGTCTAGCGTTAATGCTTGCTAAATTTACAGTATGCCTCCTTGGTTGTTAGGGTTTTGGCTGACAATATATAACCTTTCTATATTGCGCCATCTGGTGTCAGGCATAGGAAAAGCATTCAGTTTGACCAGAAGCAGGGATTAAACCTATCCCTGCCAGCGATAAAAATTAATGACCAGAGGGGTGGTATCAAAAAGCAGGGGGGGGGATCCCCCCTGGCAATTTGCACCCTGTATAACTAACGTTAGCTATCATAACCTTAACCTAGAGAGCAGATCAACTGTCTATATAATAAATTGTGACATTATAAAATCACTAGCTAGTATCTTAAGCGATAATGATTGCCCAAGTTTTCCAAAGCAGTTTTCTCAGTCTAAAACTTGCATGAGCATGTAGACTGGGACATTTCCGGGGACAGCTCCAGCCCGGGACAGGCCACCAAAAACGGGGACCGTCCCTGGAATAACGGGGATGTCCGGTCACCCTATGTTACTGTAGCTAGCAAATCTCAGCTAAACGCTAGCTAACATAAAGAGTGACTTGTCAGGTCTGGGCTCAAAATTGTAGAGAGAGAATCCAAATGCAGAAAATGGTGAGTAACAACAATAAGGAATTTATTGAAAATAATGGCAATGAACGGTTGTGTTCGATATGAGAGATGTAGTATGCCGGATCCTCACGACCAGCTGGATGGTTCAGATAACTGGCTGAATCTATATGGAGCCAGGTGGATTTGGCTGTATAGGCTCAGTGTGAATAGGTAGAGGAACGGTCAGATGTCCAGGGGTCACAGGCAGATATCCAGGAGGGCACGGTCAGGTATTCAGGAATCACAGACAGATATCCAGGAGAGTACAGTCAGGTATCCAGGGTTCACAGACAGATATCAAGGAGAGCACGGTCAGGTATCCAGGGGTCACAGGCAGATATCCAGGAGGGAACAGGTAGCGGATTATAGTCACAGGATGGATCTGGAGATAGGAACACGGAGAACTGGAGTTAGCTCAACAAACAAAAAGGCAAACCATAAGGGCATAGTACTCAGTACTAGGAATGGGGCTCAGGAGATTACACACTGTGTAGTACAATAATCTGGTCAAACGTTGGTTGACTGTCTTCTCCCTAATAAAGGGAGAGAGGCAATCAGCCGAGGTGTGGCAGAGGAACAGTTGCAGGTGATGATTGCTGAGAACTGGTGCTCAGGAATGGGTGTCTTCATGTGCGTTGGGATATCGGTGACTGGTGCTCAGGAACAGGTGCCTTCATGTGAGATGGGAATTGGTGACAGGAATGGACAAACAAACACAGTACAGACCAGACACACACACACAAGGTAACCAGAATAAAGGGAAGGCACACAAAAGGAGAGGGGAGGCAGCTCAGGGGGTGGAATCATGACATATTGTACAGTTGTAGAAGTAAAGAAATGTGTAACATATCCTTTGTTTGAAGTACTTACTGGAAGTTGATTCCAATGCATGCACTGTACCTGTATGTGTCATGTGGAACTACTGTAGGCAAATAGGGGAGGCAGGGGATCAAACCATTGTGATGCAAATGGAGGGGGTTGTAATCTTTTGGACCTTAAAAATGTGCTTTTGAGTGTCTACACAGCAAAATCACCAGTGTTAAATCAACTTTCACCAATGGGAAGTATAAACAAAAAGTTGATTTAACACTGGTGATTTTGCTGTGTATAGTTGGCAAAATTGCTTTCATTGCATATTATTAATATTATGGAAGTGACAGAGTAATGAATTCAGTGATATATTTGGGGGGAATCCTATTTTTCCCAGGATTGGTGGGGATGTGTGTCCCTTGTCCCCCCGGAATTTCCGCCTATGTTACTAGCAACTGTAAAAAACTGTAATGCATTTATATATTGTTCCATTCATGCAGTCGATCTATTTAAACCTTGTTTTTTCAATTCAGGTTCTTTCATCTAAAGCAAGCCCACACATTTTAAGTGTTGGCTGGCCTCCAGCTAGCCACTGCTGATCATGGCTGTTGCCAAGAACCTTATCAGCCACGTAGGGGACGTAAAGAGTGCAGTGGAATGGAGACATTTTTAGACTGTGATCCTGCATCTACCACTCTACAGCTTGTGTTCATCTGTAATTGAACCTGCCCAAACAACACAGCATTATGTCTGTGTGCGCTGTGAAAGTGTAATTCTGTCACCAAGCACCAGTGTTGGGGATAGCGTTACAATAGTCAGAATACTTTTTAGTTGTAATAAGTAACCTAAGGTGCTAGTTTCACAATTCATGTAATCAGTTACTAGTTACATTTAAAATGTACAATTGCTTCCACACCAATCAAAAAAAGGAAAGAGGAATACATATGTGGATTTGGGGATAGCAAAAATGGAAGAACACATTTTAACACCTGGAATTATTAGCATTATTTCAAAACCTTAATAAAGCAGGGAGGAAATACAAATGTGTCCTGCGAGCTGTGCGTCAGGTGCAAACGTTTGTTGAGTAGGAAGAAAATGGAAAGCTTGTTCTCGTTCGTCTCATTCCAAGGTTTTGTACTTTAGAGTGTTTTTCTATTATGTGTCTAAAACAATTGGAGGTATGTCATTTACAAGTGATATTATTCAAATGACCACAAGGTGAAAACATGCATAATGTCAAAAAACATCCGATGTGCATTAACAGGCCATAAGAATGCACATTATGGTCGTTTTCACTTGTGTTTTATATGCATTATGTGCCAGGATTCAGGAAACGTGCTACGGAGAGAGTGAACTAATTACAAGTCAGGTAAACAGAGTGACAGAATGTGAGAGGAAGAGAAAAAGATAGTGACTTGGAGGAAGGGGCAGACAAGGGGACTACTGTAAGAGGAGGTGGAAGTGTGTGTGTGTGTGTGTGTGTGTGTGTGTGTGTGTGTG
>JACXGM010020999.1:0-17495 GCA_016801145.1 Umbra pygmaea | reverse complement strand
AAGAAATGTGACAGGAGAAAAACAGCACTGGCACTCTGCTCTGTAGTTCACTCAATTAACTTCTGATGGAAATTTACAACTAAAAATGAAACTTAAACTAAGGCTATTACTGCTGTTTGGCCATAAGGGGGCACTGTTGCAAACATAATTAGGCTGAAAAACCAAACTTTTCTTAATTTACTTCAGAAAGGTCAGAACATTGAGACTGTGGTCCTAGCTCTCTTCACGTCATTTACCAGGTCCTGCCATGTAGTTCTGTGCTGATCCCACACCTTCCTCATGATCATTGATGCCCCACGAGGTGAGATCTTGCATGGAGCCCCAGACCGAGGGAGATTGACTGTCATCTATCAAGACTATCAAGATTGACTTGCCTATTGTCCTGTAGCCCATCCCAGCCTTGTGCAGGTCTACAATTTTATCCATGATCACCTTACACAGCTCTCTGGTCTTGGCCATTGTGGAGAGGTTGGAGTCTGTTTGGGTGAGTGTGTGGACAGGTGTCATTTATACAGGTAATGAGTTCAAACAGGTGCAGTTAATACAGGTAATGAGTGGAAAACAGGAGGGAATCTAAAAGAAAAACTAAAAGGTCAGTGAGAGCTGGATTTCTTACTGGTTGGTAGGTGATCAAATACTTATGTCATGGAATAAAATGCAAATTAATTATTTAAAAATCATAAATTTTGTGATATTCTGGATATTTTTTTAGATTCCGTCTCCACAGTTCTACTAGTGTACTACCTATGATGGAAATTACAGACAACAAATAGCGTTTCTGAGGCAAGCAGATACTTCAATAATCATTTAGGTATCTTCTCAAAGAGATAAATAATTATACTTCAATTCTAATATGTAAGTTGAAGTTTGTTTTTACCTTATACATCAACAAAATATAACAGAAAGAAAAGTAGGCTAACTGGTTTATCTGTGAATAAAGCAGCTGTGGTGGACTTTCATTATATAGATTTGATTCTAATTTTACAAAGGAAAAAAAATAGGAAAATAGTCAACTATAGCATAGCTATCACCGTTGCCTGGAATGTTGATGGGATAAACCAGTTTGACAGAGGGGGTGAGGAGTGGAGTAGTGAAGGGGGGCCATGAATATAGGCTATGCATGGATAAAAACAGTAACAACTGTGTGAGGTGAAATTATTTTGTTTTCAGTGTAATGAAGAATACTAGTGTTTCTGAATATTCACTGAATATTTGTTTTACATGCATGTTTTACACAATGCCTCTAATTTTCTAATCTCTAATTAGCAAACACAAAGACAACTGTGTGAGGTTAAATTGGTTTGTTTTCAGTGTTATATATCCAGGAAACAGGGAGAAATTTATAACGCTAAATAATATTATAAAACCACCAGAAAAGCCAAAGTATTTCCACAGGTGCATCTCATACACTATCCATGAAACACTGAGTTTGGCATTGAGTGTTCCTTCACACCAGATCGCTGCAGCTTTATTTGAATGTCAATGAAGTTAGAAACATAATTCCTTGTGTGGGATGTTTTGTTTGTGCTCAGTTCGCATAACGCATCACAAATGGAATGGCAAAGGGTTTTATGAAAGAACTATTGGATGTCTGGGAAGTTATGTTCGGGAAGTTATGATTGCATACAGCATGCGGTTATACAAAATGAAGCTTGCTTGAACCTGAATTTTAAGCTTCAAGTCTAATTATCTTGTCAGCGCAAAGCGTTTCTGAGGCAAGCAGATACTTCAATAATAATAGAACAATTCTAAAATCCACACAAAAGTATATATAATGGGTGCACCATAGAACGATAATGTAGATCCCAAAACATATTTGCCCAAAATAAACTTTACTTTAAACTGTAGTCATATAAAATTAACAAATAAAGGCAACCAATCACATCCTAATTTTACCTAATTTGTGTGGGAGAACTGTAACCACCGCTCCGATCCCAGTTCGATGTTCCGGTTCTCCGGAGTTTTGAGTCTCCCATGTCTAATTGCCTGAAGGCATACACCAGGCGATGATGGTCTAATTACACCTTGCATTTCAGTTCCTTTGTTTGTGAGCCTACTGTGGGTTATTGCTACTGTGTAAGACCGTTCGAGTGGTGTCTCTTTGTATTTTGTGCTACCGCCTGTTTGTGAGAACGGTTTAGTTTATTCAGCACCTATTGTATTAGGTCCTTTTGTTACGCTTTATCAGTATAGGCCTGCTGCGCCTTTTCTGTTGGACGCTATCGTTTGTCCGGTTCAGCGCAGAAATAAATATATGTTTGAACTGACACCTGCGCCTGTCTCCTATTCCTCACCAACTCAGGACCCACGGGATTACAGAAATAACCCACCCACTCTATGGAGACAGCAGGACCTCCGGTATTGGTTGATGCCATAGCTGACCACAGCCGCGTGCTGCGCCAGCATCAGACTCAACTACACGACCTGGGCACAGCTATGAGTGAAGTGCTCCAGGCCGTCAGAAGATTAGAAGTAGCGGCTCCTCCGTCCTCGCCTGATCACTCCAGCCCCCCTTCAGCGGACGGCTCTCAGCCCCTCCTACCGTGGCTATTTGGCTGGCGCTACCAGAATGTTTTGACGGTAACCCTACGAAGTGTAGGAGTTTTTTGTTGCAATGCGACCTGTATTTTGCCCATCAGCCCGGCCTGATTCCTGACAAGGCTAAGGTGGCTACACTTGTTTTCGGTGCTTACGGGTCAAGCTTTGGAATGGGCCACGGCGGTGTGGGAGGAGGATGGACCGGAGCTGGCCTCATATGCCAGATTCACTACGCTGTCACGGGCTGTGTTTGACCACTCCACCAACGGGAAAGAGGAGGGCGAACGCCTCCTTCAACTCCGGCAGGGGTCGCAAACAGCTGCTGCCTACGCCCTCTCCTTCCGTACAGCAGCGGCCCGGAGTGGATGGAACGAAGCGGCGCTCATAACGGTTTTCCGGAACGGCCTAAAAGAAGAAGTACAAAAGGATCTGGCGTGTAGGGATGAGTCCCTGTCTTTAGATGAACTCATCACCATGGCCGTTAAGCTTGATGGTCTGCTCAGAGCGAGACGGCGTCCGATGAGCAAGGTGGCCTCCGCCCCGCTCCCTCACCCTCCCGACGAGGAACCTATGGAAATGTGGTCACTCCGGCTGTCAGAGACAGAGAGGAAACGCAGCATCAGAGCCGGGCTGTGCATATATTGTGGGAAAGAAGGACATCTACTGATCCAGTGCCCCCGGGTGAAGGAAAAAGGAGACGCCAGGGGACCAACGCGATCCGATCCGCGTACTGCTGAGGTAGGGGTTGACATTCCCAAAGAATCCTTTTTTCCCTGTTCTCTCATGTTGTCTGTGGGTCTGCCTGATTATGCCATGTCCTCTGAGTTCCCAGCATTAGTCGACTCGGGAGCAGCAGGCAACTTCATCAATGACCAATTGGTAAGAGAACTGGGCATTCCGGTACAAGAATTACGCATGGCTGTGTCAGTCATGGCATTGGATGGAAGAACGTTAGGAAAGGGGAGGATAACGCACATTACAACCCCTATACGGATCCAGGTGAATCATATACATGTCGAACGAATATCTTTGTTTGTGATGTCACAGTCTGCCCACTCACTGGTTCTGGGCCTTCCCTGGCTAGTTTCACATAACCCCTGCATATCCTGGACTGAAAGAAAAATCATACAGTGGTCATCAGAGTGTTTGGGCAAGTGTATTTCCATGCCCTTAGGAGCCACGTCTGTAGAGAGTCCTAACAGTCTTTCACTTGTCTCCCTGCCCAGGGAATATGAGGATCTACAGGAGGCCTTTTCATCGGAGCGGGCTGCTAGTCTCCCCCCCATAGGCAGTGGGACTGCGCAATCGATCTTCGACCTGGAGCTATCCTACCCAAGGGGCACGTGTATCCCCTATCCCGGGCCGAGACTAAAGCTATGGAGGCCTACGTGGAGGAAGCGCTGACACAGGGGTTCATCAGAAGCTCATCATCTCCAGCCTCGTCAAGCTTTTTCTTCGTAAAAAAGAAGGACGGTGGGCTTCGCCCGTGCATTGACTACCGGACCCTCAACGATGCAACGGTAAAATATAGACATCCACTTCCCCTGATTTCCACCACAATAGAACAGATGCATGAGGCGCAATGGTTCACAAAATTAGATCTACGCAGTGCCTATAATCTTGTCTGGATAAGAGAGGGGGATGAATGGAAGACAGGATTCAGCACCACCACTGGGCACTATGAGTATTTGGTGATGCCCTACGGTTTAACTAACGCTCCCGCTGTGTTCCAGGGCTTTGTCAACGAGGTGTTCCGGGACATGCTGGGCCAAGGAGTAGTCGTCTACATCGATGATATTCTAATCTATTCTTCTGACTACACCCAGCATGTCCGCCAGGTGAGGGCGGTCTTACAGCGCTTAATTCAACACTGCTTCGTTGCGAAGCTGGAAAAATGTTCTTTCCACCAGTCCGCTATAACATTTTTGGGGTTTCAAATCTCGTCACAAGGGGTCTTTATGGACAAATCCAAAGTCTGTGCGGTCCAAGAATGGCCCACGCCGCAAACCATTAAAAAACTACAACAGTTTTTAGGGTTTGCTAATTTCTACCGGCGCTTTATTCGACACTTTAGCACCGTAGCCCGGCCCCTTACTGTGTTGTTACAGGGAAAACCCAGTCGATTGGCTTGGACACCCGAAGCCGACGCTGCGTTTCGGAAGCTGAAAGATCTGTTCACCTCGGCCCCTCTCCTCAAACATCCTGACCCTGATCTTCCTTTTGTGGTAGAAGTGGATGCATCTGACTCCGGAATTGGAGCCATCCTGTCTCAGCGTCAAGGTAAACAGCCTAAACTTCACCCCTGTGCTTACTATTCCAGAACTCTGTCAGCAGCTGAACAAAACTATGATGTGGGGGACAAAGAATTGCTGGCCGTCAACACCGCCTTGAAGGTGTGGAGACACTGGCTCGAGGGCGCGGCTCATCCCTTCATTGTATGGACAGACCATAGAAACCTGGAGTACCTCAAAACAGCTAAGCTTCTGAACGCAAGACAAGCCAGGTGGGCTCTCTTTTTTACCCGTTTTGATTTCCATCTGTCTTATCGTCCAGGGTCTAAGAATACCAAAGCGGACGCACTGTCTCGCATTCATGAGCTCGAGGACGAGCCGAGGGTGGAGCGTCATGTCATACCACTGAGGAAGATAGTGGCACCTGTGGTCTGGGACCTGGATAACGACATCCGTTTGGAACAGGTAAGGGACCCTGTGCCTGCATCATGTCCTGTAGATCGTACTTATGTACCAGGTACCCTACGGGACCGACTACTGACGTGGGCCCACACTACCCCTGCGGCCGGACACCCAGGCATCGGCCGCACACAGCAAGCAATCAGTGAGAAATACTGGTGGCCCACTCTCGCTATGGATGTCAGAAGGTACGTTGCGTCATGCTTTACATGTGCACAAAGCAAAAGCCCCAGACACCTTTCTTATGGGAAGTTACAACCACTACCCATTCCACAGAAGCCATGGACACACCTCTCGGTGGACTTCCTCACTGACCTTCCTCTGTCAGAGGGGCAGACCACCGTATTAGTTATAGTGGACCGGTTTTCTAAAGCCTGTCGGTTGTTGCCATTCCCAGGTATGCCCACGGCATTCCAAACAGCAGAGGCCCTGTTTACGCATTTGTTTCGTCACTATGTGGTGCCGGAGGATATTGTATCTGACAGAGGCCCCCAATTCACTTCTCAGGTATGGCGGGCGTTCATGGCAAAATTGGGAGTCACTGTAAGCCTCACCTCGGTCTACCATCCGGAATCCAACGGTCAGGAGGAGAGGGTAAATCAGGAGATTGGGCGTTTTCTGAGGAGCTATTGTCATGACCGACCACACGACTGGGCAGCGATGCTGCCATGGGCCGAATATGCCCAGAATTCCCTTCGCCACTCTTCCACTAACCTTACCCCTTTCCAATGTATCCTAGGGTATCAACCCTCTCTGGCTCCATGGCAGCCCGCCCAGACGCAAGTACCGGCGGTGGATGACTGGTTTCGGCGTGCAGCCGCCGTTTGGGATATTGCTCACGTACATCTCCGGCGCGCTGTCGCCAGGCAACGGTTGCAAGCCGACCGCCGTAGGAGAACCGCGCCAGAGTTACGCCCGGGGGATCGGGTCTGGTTGTCCACCCGCAACCTTCCGCTTCGTCACCCCTGTCGCAAGTTGGGGCCCCGATTCGTTGGGCCGTTTAAGATCATACGCCAAATCAACGATGTAACGTATAAATTGCTTTACCGTATCCACTCATCATTCCATGTCTCTTTGCTCAGGCCGGTGGTGTCTGGACCGTTGGCCGGTAACCTCCCGGGTCGGGTTCCGCCTTCTCCCCTTGATGTCAGGGGTGAACCGGCGTACACTATCCATGCCATTCTGGACTCCCGGAGGTGGGGAGGCCATTTGCAGTATCTCGTCGATTGGGAGGGGTACGGGCCGGAGGAGCGCAGCTGGATCCCCGCGGTGGACATCCTGGACCCCGTCCTTCTCCTGGATTTCCACCGATGCTTCTTGGACCGGCCGGCTCCTCGGGCTCGGTGTCGCCCTCCTGGTCGGTTGTCTTCGTCTGCTGGAGCAGCCCCTAGAGGGGGGGATACTGTAACCACCGCTCCGATCCCAGTTCGACATTCCAATTCTCCGGAGTTTTGAGTCTCCCATGTCTAATTGCCTGAAGGCACACACCAGGCGATGATGGTCTAATTACACCTTGTATTTCAGTTCCTTTGTTTGTGAGCCTACTGTGGGTTATTGCTACTGTGTAAGACCGTTCGAGTGGTGTCTCTTTGTATTTTGTGCTACCGCCTGTTTGTGAGAACGGTTTAGTTTATTCAGCACCTATTGTATTAGGTCCTTTCGTTACGCTTCATCAGTATAGGTCTGCTGCGCCTTTTCTGTTGGACGCTATCGTTTGTCCGGTTCAGCGCAGAAATAAATATATGTTTGAACTGACACCTGCGCCTGTCTCCTATTCCTCACCAACTCAGGACCCACGGGATTACAAGAAATTTGTTTTATCATCATCTGCATTTGGTTTCCATTCTATCCAGGAAAATGTATCAAAACAGTGTTTATTCATAATTTTCGAAAAGACCTACACACATCATCAAAGTGTACTATATACTGTTTATGACAATAATGCAAATACTGCAAGTAAAATCCCAAGAAATATTAATTCCTACTATGTTTTCAGCAGACTGGCTTTCAACATTAAGATGCTATAATGAGATGATTCTGAAATATATTTGCTTTTCTAGGCAACTGGTAATCCAAATAAACAAGCCAATGGGCCCTATTTTAACGATCTGAAACGCAAGTGTCAAACGCGAAACGCAAGTTACATTGTGGGAGGGCCCCGGGCGCTGTTGCTATTTTACCGGCGGGATAAATTATTCTTGCGCCCGACGCATATGTAAAATGGGTAGGTCTAACGTAGCTTCATTAGTCATAGGTGTGGTTTGGGCGTAACATGCAATAAACCAATCAGATCGTCATCTCACATTCCCTTTAAGAGCAGGCACGCTTGTTCCATGGCGGATTGCTATTATAACGGCGATTTTCTATGGATTCTTCTCTTTACAAAAAGTAAATAAAGAAATGTCACAAGACATACCCTACTTTCCGATGTTTTGGACTCACTCTCACTGAATCACGAGGTTATGAATGCAAGGTAATATTTTTGCAATGTAGCCTAACATTAGACCGAGATTACTCTTCTGTCAAATAAGCTTTCCACTCCCGTTCTGCATTTCTGGGCATTTAAGTGGCTGGCACGCATTTCAACATCACGTCTCCTGAAGTCCTCTAATATTTCCTAATTAATCTCATCAACACATCCATGATTCATGGAAATGTTGCGTAAAATACAACAAGCCACAATGCTGCGAATTGAGTAGTGTACCTGTTCTATCCAAAGTACATTGCGTGTTTGTGTGTGTTTTTGATTAAACAGCATTTTACGCACTTGCTGGCATCATAAATTGTGTCATCATTAACCATGTCTTTAATGGATAGCTGTTGTCCCCTTCCCAGCCACCCATCCAAGGGGGGATTCCTCATGGCAAAGTTGCCATAAATGAGTCGTGGCTTGAGCCTGAGTAATTCTGAGTAAAGACATGGGTGATTTTACTATTAGCATCGCAAATTACGTGTGTATACTTGTTGATTGAATCGGTTCCCTTGAGGTTGATGTATATCAGTGCAAATAATTAATTATGAATAATTTGAGTAAATATGTACACTAGATGTATACCTATTTTTCACATTTTGAATGTGAATGACTTCCTCGTGTGGTAATATTTTTCCTTCGAAATATGTATTGCAATAATAAAGAACTGCTGCATTTGTGTAGATGAGAGGAGCGAAGTGTATGCGCGTTGTGTACATGCTACATTATGGTCAAGCATGCGCCCTTAAAATAGCATATGAATAACACGCCACTGACTTTAAACCAGGTTTTTCCTGGTCAGTGGCGGAATTGTTTTCGGAGACTGCAAGATAGAACCAGGGAACGTTTGCGCCGGAACACGCCTCTTCTTTTCGCTGAACCGCCCAACGAACGCAAATTCATTCCCTAATTTACCGACGCGCGTCTGTGGAGGGAAAAGTCCCATATGCGTCGGGTGCAAGATAGGAATGATACATGCTTTTTTTTGTCATGATACTGTAAAAAGTCAATTGCGCTGGGTGTAAGATAGGGCCCAATAAGTCTAAATGAGTGCTGCATCCAAACAGAAGAATATGCTTTATATGCATTAAAACATCAAAACACTCTCAATCTAAATTCTGACATCTGTCAGAGAGTGAATCAATCATGGGACTGCCTGCACTGGTATGAATATGAAATACATAAAAAACCTATTGATATATAATTTTCATATGATGTTGATAAATGTGAAGCCATTTTTATCATAGTGAGTCCAATAGGGTTAATATTGCTTACATTTTAAGTGTTATCATAACATAAAATAAATAATTAAAATAGAAGTTAAGGTCTTTTGTCTTGATTTGACCGATTATCATTTGGTGGGCAATGCTAAGGCAGAATACAGTAACTTCTGAAAATGTGTCA
Source organism: Umbra pygmaea (assembly GCA_016801145.1). Taxonomy (NCBI): domain Eukaryota; kingdom Metazoa; phylum Chordata; class Actinopteri; order Esociformes; family Umbridae; genus Umbra; species Umbra pygmaea. The sequence continues at coordinate 8,393 of JACXGM010020999.1, read as the reverse complement.
AAGGTCAAATTTTACTTATTTTTTTTTCTAGATAGATTAATACAGGTATACACTACAAAATGTGAAAATTACATTATTATACCTATAACGCAATTGTCAGGACATTAAAATAACTTTAAAGTCATTTTTCTCAGTTTAATACTCTGGCGAGTTAAGGTCTTTTGCCTTAGTAGGGCAGTATAGCTATGGCATAAATGGGCACGCCATATAACCATAATGTAATGACTTCCCCTAGAACTACTCTGTTCTACAATCTGGCAATAGGTTCCCCCTGTTGCCTCCTGCTGGACTTTCTGGACATTACGGTCACATATTGTCCATCAGGGGCGCAGATGGCTCAGTGGGTAGGGAGTCAGACTTGTAGTCAGAAGGTTGCCAGTTCGATTCCCGACTGAGCCAAATGTTGTTGTGTCCTTGGGCAAGACACTTTACCCTAATTGCTCCCAGGTTGTTGCTGTAAATAAGAAATTGTTCTTAGTCAACTTACCTGGTTAAATAAAGGTTAAATTAAAAGTAAAATAAAAAAATATTTATTTAAAAATCCCTTGGTCCATCTATGTACACACCCAGCTGTCACATATCTCTCATTTACTCAATCACACTGGTTTCACATTGCCCTCATTGCTTACTCCTTATAGTCTCTGTCAATTCCAAGCTGTGGGTGCGTTATTGTAAATCTGTATGTCGTTGTCATGATACCTTTTATATTGCTCTTGAGATTACCAACTATGTATACAGTTTGATAATTTGAACATCTTGTGTAGACAAGTATATGTTGTATCAAGTACGTAGATAGCTATATGATTGTGTTTTCTGCCTTTACGGCGTGTACTTTATTTTGCGTGTCACTGTTGCCCACTATTAAGAGCTAATCAGTTTGGCAGCTTCCAATTGGTTCTACCATTTTATTTAAAAAAAGGTAGAACGAATATCCGTTGTCTGCTTCATTCTCTTCACCTACGTTGACTTTTACAGAATTATGCACCTAAAATAAAGAGGAAGCACAGAACGATGCACACACACTGGAGAGCACATGAGAAACCTGTCAAGCCAAAAGTGAAGAGATTGACTACGGCCAGTGAGCACACCCTCCTCCCTGATTGGTACAACGGGGTCCCAAGCCTCTGTCGCCAATTTTTAGAGCAGTGCGCAGTGTGCATCTCCTGGCAAGGTCTCTTTTCTGAGACGCCAGCAGCTGCCGAGGCCATGGCTCCGCCTCCTTCTCCAGAGCCGCCAGCAGCTTTTGAGGCCATGGCTCGCCTCCTTCTCCAGAACCGCCAGCAGCTGCCGAAGCCATGGCTCCGCCACCTTCTCCCGATCCGCCAGCAGCTTCCAAGGTCATGGTTCTGCCTCCTACAGAGCCACCAGCAGCAGCTGATGACGTGACTCTGCTCCTTGCTGCTGCCCAGTCACCAGCAGCCAAAGTGGCTTCGTCTCTTTCTACTAAGCCACCAGCAGCCGCTGATGCCGTGACTCCACCCCCTGCTGCTTCCAAATCTCCAGCAGCCGTACAAGGGACTCTGCCCCCAGCTGCTGGCCAGTCACCAGCAGCCGAAGATTTGGCTCCGTCACTACCTGTTGTCATTACCCCCTCAGGCTCCGTCCCCCACTGTGTTTGGCTGTTTGGCTTCCCCAAGTGTACTTTTGCAGGTTGGTCCAGTTCCTTTTCTGGTAGCGGTAATGTCTCCCGGGGTGCTGGTTCCCCTTGCCCCCCCTCCCTGGTGGTTTTGGCACTTCCGGGACCGCGCCTTGGGGGGGGACTGAAATGACTTCCCCTAGAACTACTCTGTTCTAGGGTCTGGCTATAGGTACCTTGTCGCCTCCTGCTGGACTTTCTGGACATTACGGTCACATAATGCATTATTGTAAATCTTTATGTCATTGTCATGATACCTTTTATATTGCACTTGGGATTACCGACTACGTATACAGTTTGATAATTTGAATGTCTTGTGTAGACAAGTATATGTTGTATCAAGTACGTAGATAGCTATATGATTGTGTTTTCCGCCTTTACGGCGTGTACTTTATTTTTGGTGTCACTGTTGCCCACTATTAAGTGCTAATAAGTTTGGCAGGTTCCAATTAGTTCTACCATTTTATATAATAAAAGGTAGAATGAATATCCGTTGTCTGCTTCATTCTCTTCACCTACCTCGACTGTTACACATAATGCAGATCCCGAAACATATTTGCTCTGAACATGTTAGTTCAAGATCTTTTTTGAACATTTAACGCTTTGATTAACTGGGAGTTATCTAAGGAGGCAGAATGAAAAATTGAGCCATAAGTACTATAGAGAGGCAGTGGCAGCAAAAACAGCTAAAACTTAGTAGTGTCCTGTACACTGTCCTTGGACTCCAAAACACTGTCCTGTACACTGTCCTGTAAATCCCATTACTGTCCTGTGACTCTTATGAATGTCCTGTGACAGTCAGACACTGTCCTGTACATGGTCCTGTCAATCCCATTACTGTCCTGTGACTCTACAATACTAATACACACTATTACAATATTAAATACACTATTATAACACTAATACCGACTATTACAACACAAATACACACTATTATACACTATTACAATACCAATACACACTATTACAACACTAATACAAACTATTACAACACAAATACCCACTATTACAACACTAATACACACTATTACACACTATTACACCAATAATACCCACCACTACAACACTAATCCACACTATTACATACTATTACAACACTAATACACAATATTACTACACTAATACACACTATTACAAAACTAAAACCCACTACTGCAACACTATTACAACAATAATACACACTATTATACACTATTGCAATACTAATACAAACTATTACCATACTAATTGACACTATTACAACGCTAATACCCACTATTAGAACATGAATACACACTAATACACACTATTACAATACTAATTCACACTATTACAACACTAATACCCACTATTACAACACAAATGCACACTATTACACACTATTACAATACTAATTCGCACTATTACAACACTAATACACACTATTAAAATACTAATACACACTATTACAACACTAATACCCACTATTACAAAACTAAAACTTACTAATACAACACAAATGCACACTATTACACACTATTACAACACTAATACACACTATTAAAATACTAATACCCACTATTACAACACTAATACCCACTATTACAAAACTAAAACCCACTAATACAACACTATTACAACACTAATACAGACTACTATACACTATTGCAATACTAATACACACTATTACAATACTAATTCACACTATTACAACACTAATACCCACTATTACAACATGAATACACACTATTACACACTATTACAATATGAATACACACTATTACAACACTAATACACACTATTTCACACTATTACCATACTAATATACACAATTACAACGCTAATATCGACAATTACAACACTAATTCCAACTATTACAATGCTAACACAAACTATTATGCATTATTACAATACCAATACACACTACTACAATACTAATATACACTATTACAACACTAATATTGACTATTACAACACTAATAAACACTGTTATACAGTACTGCAACACTAATACACACTCTTACAATGCTATTACCGACTATTACAGCACTAATACACACTATTACAACACTATTACAATACCAATACACACTACTACAATACTAATATACACTATTTTTACACTAATACCGACTATTACAACACGATTACACACCATTATATACTATTAAGGTACCAATACACACTATTCCAACACTAATACAAACTATTACAACACAAATTCACACTATTACAATACTAATACATACTATTACAATATTAATACACAGTATTTCAATTTAAATACACAATATTACAACACTAATCCACACTATTACAATACTAATTCACATCATTATACACTATTGCAATACTAATACACACAATTACAATACTAATTCACACTATTACAACACTAATACCCACTATGACAACACAAATACACACTATTACAACACTAATACACAATTGTCTTGCATTAGGAGGAACCCAGGGCCAACTGCACCAGCATATGGTCTCACAAGGAGTCTGAGGACCTCATCTCGGTACCTAATGGCAGTCAGGCTACCTCTGGCGAGCACTTGGAGGGCTGTGCGGCCCACCAAAGAAATGCCACCCCACACATTACTGACCCACCGCCAAACCAGTCATGCTGGAAGATGTTGCAGGCAGCAGAACATTCTCCACAGCGTCTCCAGACTCTGTCACATCTGTCACATGTGCTCAGTGTGAACCTGCTTTCATCTGTGAAGAGCACAAGGCGCCAGTGATGAATTTGCCAATCTTGGTGTTCTCTGGCAAATGCCAAACGGTGCACGGTGTTGGGCTGTAAGCACAACCCCCACCTATGGATGTCAGGCCCACATACCACCCTCATGGATTCTGTTTCTGACCATTTGAGTGGACACATGCACATTTGTGGACTGCTGGAGGTCATTTTGCAGGGCTCTGGCAGTGCTCCTCCTCTGACACAGCAAAGCTTCTTGCCACAGCTAGCGTTGATGTGCCATCCTGGATGAGCTGCACTATCTGAGCCACTTTTGTGGGTTGTAGACTCCGTCTCATGCTACCACTAGAGAGAAATAATCACCAGCATTCAAAAGTGACCAAAACATCAGCCAGGAAGCATAGGAACTGAGTAGTGGTCTGTGGTCAGCACCTGCAGAACCACTCCTTTATTGGGGGTGTCTTGCTAATTGCCTATAATTTCCACCTGTTGTCTGTTCCATATGCACAACAGCATGTGAAATTGATTGTCAATCAGTGTTGCTTCCTGAGTGGACAGTGTGATTTCACAGAAGTGTGATTTCACAGAAGTGTGATTGACTTGGAGTTACATTGTGTTGCTTAAGTGTTCCCTTTATTTTTTTGAGCAGTGTACTTACTTGTCATAGGTAACATCTTAATTAAAAACAATCTACAAAGACCTAGAAGATGTATGTCTCATATGCTTACCAATGAAATCCCCTGCAATGTAAGTAAAACTATTTATATTAAACATTTCATAGTTTCAGAGGTAGCAATGCAAATACCTTCTATTTTCTGTAAATGTATCAGTTAATTTGAGCAATGTTACACATGTAGAAGTGTTATGACTGTTGGAAATTTGCTAATTGTGAGCCCTGGTTTGTTCATCCGATCTTAAATTGAGCTTGAGTATATCGACTGCATGTAATCAGCAATCGGAACACACCTGCCTATGTTTACCAATAATAGAACAGACTATAGCTCCAGGTGAACAGGGGAAGGCACCAACGTTACACAATGCACACACACACATGAGGAACATAAATCCATAGTGCATTGCTGCACTGGCCATATAATACAATATAAACATAAACCCAATAAGAATATATTCCGATAACCCAAAGCAAATATACAGAATACACACAAGTCAGTTCAATATCATGCCATGACTCCCGAACAGTCCCTAGTAGTCATGACAGTACCCCCCCCCATCGAAGGTGCGGCCCCAGCAGCAAGACGGCCAAAGTCCCGGAGGGTGCCCCACGCACCACCAGTAGGCACAAAGACGGGCAGGGTGGGCAGGCAGACCCACCTTCAATGGGAGTTGGGTTCCCCACCCAGGCCGCGGCAGCACCCCACAAAGCACCAAGGAAGGAGAAAGCTCTGCTGGTCAGTCAGATAACCAGGGTAGCCTGCCCTGGACAGAGGCAGCCATGGCAGACTCCAGCAGCGAGGCAGCTATCAGTGGCGAGGCAGCCCTCAGCGGCGAGGCAGCCCTCAGTGGCGAGGCAGCCCTCAGCGACGAGGCAGCCCTCAGCGGTAAGGCAGCCCTCATTTCCTCCATCATCTGCTGGACCAGCTTCTCCAGCCGTCCCGAGGAAGGATGTAGGAGCAGCTCCTCCAGCCACTCCGGAGGAGGGTCCAGCACATCCTCAAATCCTGGTGGAGGAGGCGGGAGCAGCTCATCAAGCCATTCCTGTGGAGGAGGCGGTAGCAGCTAACTGTGATGGTGATGGAACCAGCCCGGGGCACCCCCCTGTCCCAAATGTCAGCAGGGGATGGAACGTCTGCCCTGGCTGGTATTCCAGGGCTACTACCGTCATAGCCACCACTGAGAAATCTTTTGTTGGAGACACTGGCAATCGCTCCTCCTCTGCCCCTCTTCTAGAGTCTCTGAGCTCAGCTGCACTCCTCCCGTTGTGAGAGTGAAGAGAGCAGCCTTCTTACTGCAGGTCTCAAGTCCCACGTAGTTGGGCGATTAATTCTGTCACAGTTCAGGTGTACTCCTCGGATTTTGTCGTGACTGACCCAGACCTTTCACCTGAGTCGCAACTTTCTAAAAAAAGAACTCAAGTCACAAGTATCTAGTATCATTAACTCAGATCAGTTGAGTCCTAATACAATTCGATCTAAAATTATAAAATTGCCGCACACAAAACTCTAGCAACATTAGCTACTACTAGTCCTAGCCATCTTAGCTGCCAAAAGCTTTATAACTTACAATTCTGTAGGCAAACACAACTCCACAAGTCAACCTAAGTGACTGAGTGAGCAGAGTGACACTCCAAGACAGGTTATAGGAACTTCCCGATCCGCAGACGCAGAGCTGGAAACATTTCAAACTCCCAGACCATGGGACTCACTCGAGGACTCATGAGTTGTCGATCACACATTAGTTCTATTGTGAGTCAGTCAATCATGCGAATCAGCAGGCTACGATGTCTGTAATAACATACAATGTTCTGGCCGTAGCCTAGCTAGGCCTACTGTAGGTTTGGTGTATAAATGTAGTACATTAAATTGCAATTATGTTTTGGTTTGGTTTACTTATGGATATAGAAAGACAAAACGGTTTCAAGGGATAACATGTGAAAGCGATGAACACTTTTCCATAATGGTTCCTGATGGAAGAGAACAGGAGATACAACACATGCAAACACATACATAGGCCTACACTACACATCAAAAGTACCAGATAAAACACCATGATCCTAAAAAGCAATACATTACTGGGTCCCCAGTCTAGAGTTTCTTTTCCCTTAATTATCTATTTTATTTCAGATGTAAACACTAACTTTATATGTAAAATTCCTTTTTGTTTCTGCCATTTTAATATTAAGTGGAATAAACTTAGAACTAACCTATACAGAGTGTACGCAGAGACTCAAGCTACGAAACACAACCCACTATTTACAGTCGTATGCAAAAGTTTAGGCACCCTGACAATTTCCATGATTTTCGTTTATAAATAATTCAATGTTTGGATCAGCAATTTTATTTTAAACTGTCAAATAGCTGAAGGACATAGTAATATTTCAGTAGTGAAATGACGTCTATTGGATTAACAAAAAATGTGCAATATGCATCAAAACGAAATTTTGCCTCCATTCATTGGAACCGTGACACTGGGTAGGTACAGGTATTCAAATCAACAAAATGAGAAGGGTGCCCAAAGTTATGCACCTGTCTAAATTTGTTTTGATGCAAATTGCACAATTACTGCTAATTCAATGAACCTCATTTCACTACCAAAATATTACTGTGTCCTTCAGTTATTTGATAGATCTAAATGTGCCTAAAAGGGTGCCTAAACTTTTGCATATGACTGTACATACGAAATAACTCATATCTGGTCCTCAGCACCATTATGACAATATTCAAACGTGACATACATCAACTGCGCCTTCCTCCTGTTCACCCGATCTAAAATCAGGGTCTCTGCTATTTGATAACATTAAATTTAAGACTTTTAAAGACTTTTTTAATGCCACTCGAAATGCTTTTTAAGACCAATGCAGCAGTAAATGCACAATAAAATAATGAAAAATTCCTGTGATTGTTCAATAATTTTATTATGCACACTGGCAGAGGATTATGTATTCTAGCTTGTAGTATTACTAAACAATCTTATTTGTGATCAATCAAAACATATTTAAGACCCGGGACATGGTTTATCTAATGATATAACCTTAACAAAATTGTTGCAAAAACTCTGGGTTATAAAGGATAGTGCATAAGTAGGCTATGAGCCAGAAAGTGGTATTCTGCAAAACTGTGCACAACTACACTAGCCGTAAAATGACCCAGCAGGAAATTAATATATATGTTAAGAAATAGAATAACATTACTATGACAATTAGTACTACAGCCTAGTATCCGATGTGATATTATTACATATTCCCCATATGTTGATGAGTGATCATCTTTATAGAATTAGACATAATAGCTTTATCATCTGCTAAAGTTAACAAAAGGGATAGCAAGCTATATGATTCTTCACCAATGATCTGAATCTGTTCAAATAGCATATTCATGTAATATCTATTACATTCATTGCTAATAATTATTGAGT
>JACXGM010020998.1:0-17495 GCA_016801145.1 Umbra pygmaea | reverse complement strand
GGAGGGGGGGGAGTTGGAGGAGCGGGGCAGTTGGAGGAGTGGGGCAGTAGGAGGAACAGGGCAAGGGCAGTAAGAGGAGTGGGGGCTGTAGGAGGAGTGGGCTATAGTCGGAGGAGTAGGGGCAGTAAGAGGAACAAGGGGCAGTAGAGGAGCAGTTTCCATCCTAGCCCAGGCTTCAGCATGGAGTCTAACATAATGGAATTTAAACTGCATGCTAAAGCAGCACTTGAAAGTTGTGACTAGTACAGCCCAGTGAGTGTGTGGGTTGATGCTGGACTAGCAGGGTTTACAGTCTTTGTTTCTAAACTAAACACAGTCATGAGTGCACACTGAGTAATCTGGGCATACAGTGGCCAAACACCGGAATGATGAAAATCATTTCTGGTTCACTAAGGGGGTAGGATACAGTTGGAGTGTGCTGTTAGACATTCAAGGCACTCTCGCTAAAGCTTCCTGTTTGAAGGTTTCTGGAGTGCAGAGGCTGGCAGGAGTGATGAGGATGAAGGTAAAGGTTTGAAGAGGAAGAAAAGGATTGAAGGACGAAGAGGATAGCGAGAGGTGAACAGAGAGAAGGATGGAGCGTAGGATAAGAAGGCTCGAGGTACAGCCAGTGTTATGTAAGCTGGGTGTGACTCTGAACTCCTCCAATGTTTACAACATCCCTTCATCTGTAAAGTTATCTGTCCTCCCTCTCTACCATGAACATAGACCGTATATCACTGGACGTAACATGTGTGATGTAACACCTTGGTTTGTGAAGATCTGATTTAGGTCATCGAATTTGCCGTTATGGGCGCAGACATCTTGGTTGCGGATGTGACGATTTTAGATGAGACGGAGGAGTAATCTGGCTAGCTAACTGATATTAATTGGGATGCTAACAAAAAACATTATTAAAACAAAATGTAAAACAAAATGTAACGTTACTTAGCAGAAACTTAACTGCCAACTCCTTCGAGTGTCTTGTCGTACAACCGAATGCCATAGCCAAGCCTTAAAGCTCCTTTGCTTTATCGCAGATATAAAAATCAACGACACCGTAATTATAAAAGTGAACATCATTATATATTGCAGAAGGCTTAAATCTAGCGAATGAGACCATATACTCGTTATGAAAATGTTTACTGAGGTAATAAATCAAGTGAGAATTGTCTCTCGTTCTCATAGACTATTACAGAAACCGAGCTCTTTTGCCACCAGACGTATCGCCCCCAGCTGGAATTCAGATAGAATGCAGGTTTCAGGCACTTTAACAAACCGGATGCTCCACGAAGAATACGGAGAGAATAACAACTGTCTCGATAATAAGGAGAGCAGTCCTTTCTGTAGAGACAGTGCATTTGGTAAAGTGGGCGGTCTCAGCTATGCTGTTGGAAAACATGCTTGGTAGCACCTGACGACATTATATTCAACCCTTTGTCCGATTGTGTAGGATTTCAGACAGAACTACACAATTTATTACATTTTCAAGTTACTATCTTGGTGTTGAATTTAATTTATTTTTCTTGACATGAGAAATCAAGATGTTGGCCAATTTGTGGGGTTATCCCTTACAGAAAATCCACATCATCTTTCCCCTGGTAATCTAAATTACTCTTTAATAATGTCCTTCCTCTCAAGCACAAGTTGCCCAAGAAGTCAAAGTTGTCCTTGCTCCAGGTTGGGTTCATTTTGATTGGCCCGATATAGCGTCAAGTCGATCTAGTTTAATTGAAAAACGATCAAGTCTAATATCCGCTAATCTGCTAATTGTTTTATGAGCTGCCAGACATGTAAGAGGCTGACAATTTGCTGAACAAAATATATAGATATTCAAATAAAAGTTTAGCCGTAGTGTCACTGATTAAACATGTAGCGGAGAATTATATATTGACGAGTCAGTATATAATTCTCAGTTTCAGTCCCATCCCCTTCAGCCAATCACTGTGGGCATAGTAAGCTAGTTCATGGAACATTGCATCATTCATAGCAACGTGGTCAACCATGCCCTTACTCTTAGCATAAGAGTTCCCAGAATTCCTTACAAAAATTTGGTCTCAGCAGCTCAGTGAATGCATTCTAAGAGAAAAGTCGTAGCTAAAAACCTTTAGTGCTGTTTAGGAGTCCTTTTAATGGTCAAACTAGCTGTGAGCTGTTGTCTATTTTGCTATACAGTATAGATGCAGACAGGGAGGCAGAGTTGAACAGAAGTATAATTACAAGAAAATTTATGCAAAGAGTCAATATTTGCAATGTTGACCCTTCTTTCCAGACATTAATAAAAGCCCTTTCACCTCAAGTTTCACCGGCCTCCACTGACAACAATATCACAGTATTAGTTTTGGGTTGCTATACCTGGTTATCTTTCTCATTAACTTATTCTATATAACCTAAATATATTTCTGTGTCTTTACTGTGCATTTTGGTTTAGAAGTATAAGGCGGAACCTAGTGTGTCGGCTTCAGGCTGCAGGAAAGAACAGGTTAGGACCATGGGAAATAACATTTTTTTGAAGAGCACAGTCAGTGCTGCAGAGATAAAACATTAATTAATGTCCCACTTAGTCCAAGAAAGCATTTCAGTACAATTTAATGCTACAATCTAATGGGCTAGCTAATATGTGTCTATTATTAAAGCCTGCCAATGGGAACATTTTGGAGGTATCTGTGCATTCAAAAAGCTGTCGGCCTCATTAAATTATACAATATTTAGTGTTTGTTTCATTAATTTCTTTCCTAAATTCAATGTGATTTATTTTATTATTATCATTTTTTAAATATCAATGCGATATGTAGTGCTGTTTTTATGTTTTGTGAGCTTAAAAGATCCCACAAATGTTCCTATGCTTGTCTGTATTTTGAGTGAAATAAAATGGCCTAAAGATATGAATTGACAGATTTCCTTCAATAATCTTTCAAAATTCTGAATTGTTCAATTTCTTGAGCCAACACCGGGCCCTATTATCAAGGCGGGCCCTTTACTGCCTAATGCGATAGGGGGCCCCCGGCTGTCAATCAATATCTTCCATTCACTCGGGCCCTTGATTGGTCCGGGCCCATAAGCAACCGCATGCCCTGCTTACTGATAGTTACGCTACTGTGAAAAAAGCTTGCTCTTGCTAGCTTCAGTCCAACGAGGAGCCCAATATGTCCTGAATTAGAATATATGGAAAGGCTCTTTTGTTTCCAAGCTTTGTATTTCTGACTCCCCCTGACACCCATGCATCTCAACGTCCTTCCTTAACATTCATATGAGTCTCTCCACGTCTGCCACATCTCTGTCAGCAGCCTCCAACTCAGGTGAAAATAGACCCTGTGATGTCCGCCAACTCCCCACCTGTCAGCTTATGTCATTTCGTCTTATATAGGATACTGTTTGTCCTCTGCATGTGGCCTATGGCTCACATTTGCTTTGTTTCAATGCGCTGCATGTGTACACTGTCCATTCTGTAGAGGTTTGTGAGCTAGAGTATAATCATTGTACCACCATGTTTTTAAATCAACCCAGGACCTTAATTGGGGAAGGACTGTCCTTGTTGTGTGTCCAGACGGTAGACGTTAGGTGTGTGGACGTCATTGCTGACAGCGGCAGCATAATAAGCTGAACGCCGGACAATAAAGAGGACCCAGCTGTTTCTCGATTCCATCAAAGGCTCTTTGATGCCTGTTTAAGCTAGAGCCAAATTAGGAGAAATGTGCTTGTGCCTCACATGGTCTCCAGCGCTTTGTTGCTCTTCCACTCCTGCCCCCCCCCACTATCCCAGCCCCTCTCTCTCCATCTCCCTCTCTTCCTTGCTTCTGTCTTCATCCATCCTTCTGGCTCCTTCATCCTTTGTTGGCTGTGCACATGTGAGGATGTGAGAGCAGGTTCTTTTGATTAGACACCATTCAGGTCTGGCCTCAGTGTTTCTACTTCGGGTTGAGGGCTGGGTGTACTTATGTTTATAACAGTAGGTCATTAAGAATGGGAGGAAGAAGAAGTGAGAGAATGAAGCCTGAAGGAAGAGTGCTAGATTCATCTATTATTGAGAAAGGGCCCAAGGCCAATGTATGTGCCAATTCTTCTCCTCCATTGTACAGTAGCAGTGGCTGTAAAGAAGGCTTCAGGCACTCTGTCACCTGGCATCTCACATCAGAACTCACCATTGTGTGGTAAATAGCACTGTGGGTTCCATAACAAATAAAGTGAGTAATTTGCATGGCTGAATACAGCTTTTAAAGAGCCCTACAGAGCCATTATTCCTTGAGATATCAAATTGTTCTCCTCTTTGCAGTCTTAGTGTAACCCTAGGTGACAACCGGGATGCCAGACTGTGGAGAAAACATTTCACATGTTTGGATGTATTTGAATGGCTCTTGTCATTAGTAATCTTACCGACTGTAATTCTTGTGCAGAGTAATCTGTAGGTAAACTAGGCCCAACTCAGTAAAGATAGGTGTTTCTAGGGGGTTTGTCCTACTGGAGTCGAACAGGAGCTGGTATGATAATGTGTCTCTGGGTTGTAATATACATATATTGCTCAATTTTCTGCAGCATTTTATAATGTCTCCCATAAATTCTATATTTTCAGGCTGTTAAAGGGTACTATATTGTAAGTGGCCAAGTATCAAATAGGGCATTTATAATAATAATAAAATAATAATAATTTACTGTATTGCCACTTTTAGAATGGGCTCTCAGAGCCTATTTGACTTACATCTTTCCCCTGGTGTTAGTTGTAATGATGAGATATTAAAAAATAGAGACCAAATAGAAATGTTCAAATAATAATAGACAATTTATTATAGCTTCAGAAACGTGTTCTGAAAATGTTTTGCTGTACAGTGGATTATGTTATTGAAATTTACTCCCCTAATAATATTTTTTAACAACAATTAATAGATATAAACTAATATACTTTGAATAAGTACGTATACACCTCTCTCTGTAAATACATGGTAGAAACACCTTTGGCAGCAATTACATCAGTAAGACTGTTAATTTAAACTTTTAAACACTTAGATGTGCAATATTATTTCATTATACCGCTCAATCCATTTTTTTGAGGTATTTTATAGACAGTAACTCTTAAGTCTGCAATACATATTAAAATAGACTACATTTTTAAACAGAATCTTGACCTGTCAGGAACATTTACTGTATTTATATTTTGTAACTACAGTGTAGGTTTTGCTTAGTGTACTTCTGAAATGTGAATTTCTTTAAAGTGTCTTGTGAAAACAAACAAAAAATTGTATTTTCCTTCAGGATTGTATCTGTACATACCTTACATCATCCCATTTATTTACAGCTGAAAAGTTACGCAGTTACTCAGTGTTGCCTATTTGTGATGATTTTTCCCCCATTTTTCTCCCCTCACAATTCCCACTGACCCTGCCTTGTTGGCAGCTCTGCAACTCCTTGCACAAATAGGGCATGCACATGGTCTATCCAACCACATTCTTAGGATTCTTTTCGCACTGCTCATCCAATAGGGAAGCCTTTAATCAGATCATTTGCGGGATGACTATGCTCATCAATTATACCTCCATGATTCAATTTACAGGCACCTGATCTGAACACAATGAGTCGCTGGAAAGCGATGAGGCAAGGTAGCTCATTTGGCTTGATTATCCCAAATTCCGGGCAGCGCAATGCCACTTTGCGCAGCCTCGTTTAGGAGGTCCGGGGAGAGCCGGAGAACCCAAAGTCAGGCTCAAACCACTGACTATCATGACGTAGACTTTAGCGACTTGGCCCAATATGCCACGCAGACTCTGAAACATATACTTTTAGCTTTTAAACATTACGTTAGTGCCGTTGTTTTGCATAATGGATTGTTGACAGACAAAATCTGATGTGTTATTGTTACCAGACTACCAATCTCTAGCCTTCTTTATGGCATATTTAAGATCCTTGGTCCTGTACATTTATATAATTTAGCAGACACTCTTACTGTAGTGAGCATACAGTATACATTTTCATGCTGGGCCTATGGGAATCAGTGATGCAAGCACTGTGCTCTTGTCAGCTGAGTAAAATTGAACTTAATGCAGCTCATTTTTGTTCAAGTATCATCATATTGTGCTCCTTGAAACAACCACACAGTCTTTTACTTGAGCAGCCTGTATGTCTTCCGAGGTTACCTGTGGGTTTTGGCTAAAATCTTTCCTGGTCTACCGGACCTTGGCTTGATATCAAGAGATCCCTGAATCTTTTACTTCTTAATAATTTATTGAACAATATTGACTGGCATTTGCAAGGCTTTGGATATCTTTTTATATCCTGTTCCAACTTGAAATTAACCTTTTAATTGCCATTGTAACCTGTGTGTGTCACCTTGTGTGTCTGTAACAAGGCCAAACATTTAAGGGTATGTACAATTTTGATCAGGGCCATTTGGGTGATTTCTATTATCAGTATGGTTTACAAAGGAGGATAAATAAATAATTAATAGCTTCATATGTTCGCTATCTATACATTGCAGTCAGATGATTTGCATGAACAATCATATTGTCAAAATCAATGGCGAAACTTTACAATTTCTGCCAGGGTATACAAACTTATGAACACAACTGTATGAACAGGATGCAGTTATGGGTTGTGTGTACATGAGAGGGGGGGCTGATTTAGTTAGATTCAGGAACAAAACTGATTGCCCACATCAGTCTCCTGACCCGAATCAATTCAGCATGCATTTGACTTTTTGAAGACAAGATTCAAGGCAAACTTGTCCAGAAACAAACTTGCCCAAATTTATACACCTGTCTAATTTCGTTTAGATGCATATTGTACTTTTTTGTAGATCCAATAAACCTAATTTCTCTACTGAAATATTACCGTGTCCTTCAGTTATTTGATAGATCAAAATGAAATTGATGATCCAAACACCCAATTATTTATTAATGAAAATCATGGAAATTGTCAGGGGTGCCTAAACCTTTGCATTTGACTGTATATGGTGAGATGAATGGCTGTTTAACTCCCCAAACCAGACTCTGGTAAATCCAATTTCAATCAAATTTATTTTATAAAGCCCGTTTTACAACAGCACTTGTCACAAAGTGCTTCGACAGATACCTGGCCTAAAAGAAAGACTAGGAGAGCCACATACAGTAGCAGTTCTGGTAATCACCACCTAGATACCAATAGCTGTTGTAGTTGTCTGTTTCACATCAGAGCAATGGTTTGTAAAATTGTCTTATCACAACGTGTAGCTTATCACATTCATATTTTGTAGCCGCTGTATTCACTATCACACAAATACTATTATATCCTTGAAAAATATACATTTTTCTTTCATTGGATTGAACCCAACACACACACAAAACACACGCATGTTTGTTTTTCTATCTTTGTGTGGCCCTGATTTTGACCAAAAAATCCATGTTCCCTATTTCCTAGCCCTAAACCTAACCCTAACCTTTACCTTTACACTAACCTTAACCATACCCTTACCTAACCCTAAAACTAACCTTAACCTCAATAACCTAACATTAGTGTGCGCGCACACACACACACAGAAACAATTATTGAATTACCGATATACAAAGGCCTATTGAGTCATATGAAATCAAACTTAATTTAAATTCTTAAATGTCTCTACCATTGTTAGTCTTGCCTAATGCTTGCTTCACAGTCATATTCTGCTATTTTAAATGATAACATTTTGGTATTCTAATGATGCCAAAGTCTGTCAAAAGCAGAACAAAGTTATTATCTTTACCGGACCATTATAACATGCTTTCTTTGCTAACATGTTTCAACTGTAAACTGAAACATAATGTAAATGTCTTTCTCCTGAACTCTGAGGGAGGGGCAGACGGGTACAGCCACTCTACTAGCGGTTCAATAAGGAGGCAAATCAAGATGCAGCTGCATCAGATGTTACGTCAGATCCATCTTTCATACAGTCCATGTCATTCCTTGGTCATTATCTAGAGCTGCTTCCAATATCCTGGTCTTTATGAGTGTGTGTCTGCATTTGTGTATCTTGACTTAGTGGGTTTATGTTTGCTATGTGTGCACATGTCTGTGTGTTATGTGTGTGCCTGTTTGCATCCTAATTAAGATTCTGGATTACTCTCCTTCTGTCCATTATGGCTGACTGCTTTGATTACATTGATGCTCTGAATTTTTAATAGCCTTGAACTGGGGGTACAAATATGTACAGGAGTAGGTTATAATTTTCCTAAATTAATAATGTTGAGAAATTGTAAAAAGGCAACAATGAAAAAACTCTTCTGAGAAAAGTTTAATGTGAATTGTTAAATTCCATGCAATGTGCAACTTAGATTAGTGATCGATCATTAACGTGTTAGTGTGCGTTGTTGTAAGCCTAAAGTATTTACCTTTATCCTTACAAAATAGCTATTGTATTTGCTTCTTTAACGTGTGGTATTTGACAGTTGCTCCTAGCATAAAAATAACCTGTAGCCTAGGCCTACATGCTACACAAAATTAGTAACTATCCAAGATCCCTGTCACGGGTGGTGAGCCACATGTTCTGTTTCTTGTCTGGATTGTTTTGTTTTGCAGATTTCACAACTTTTACTATCCACATCTCATCGATCTATTGCTTTTGTCTGACAGTTACACGCATACCGGACTTGATTAAAAAAATCACTATCTGTATCTCAGTGCCTATTGTCTTGTTAATTGTTTTATTTGTGTTTCGTGTTGATGGAAGTGTTATTTTTGTATACATATTGCTACGTTATGTTTGGTTCCTTTTAGCCATTTATTTAGAGATATTGTGTTTTTGATTTTAATGCTTCTTATCTCTCACCTTCCAAATGCCATTAAAGTTACAATCCCCAATGTTTTCTTAAACCATTAAAACTTGTGAGGAGCAAATTAGCCAGAATGCAAAAATATTATACAACCCCTGTAGAAATTGACAATGGAGTTAGGCAAAAATAAATAAATTTGAAAACTGGAAAGTGACAGGACACTTCAAAGTAAATTGACGCTAGAGAGCGTCAACGCATCATATCTCCTGAACAGTACATGCTAGAATCTAATGCTCACTACCATTGGAAAGAAGTTCTGCTGCAAAGAATGAGGGGTGGTTTGTCCAGGTGGGTTAATCACAGCCGGAGATATAAAGTCTCAAAGTTGGGTACCTCTCACTGACCTTATTTTATTAAAAAAATATATTTAAAAAATATTCTGCAATGAGATAGGACATCACCTTGCACCAAAACAGGCTGTGACTTTTCATTTACTTGTGCAACTTAATATATAACCTGGTTCAATTACAAAAAATAAATAAGACATTTTTCAAGCTCTAGCCAGCTCAGATTCCCTGACTGCACTCTTAAACTTCCCAAATCTTCTTTTTAAAGAAACAGTGCACAATTTTCCCTAATGTATATCTACAACATGCATTATATTAAATATTCCATTCCTTCAAACAACTTACTATGCCTGACTCATTAATATTTATGTATATTTTCCAGTGCAAAACAGTTACAAGATCCCAAATGGCTGGTCATACTGTTTTAAAATACATTCATACCTTTGAAAATGTGTCACGGTTCAGGTGTAGTGTGGAGAGGGAGGGAGACCAAGGCAGGGAGTGGAGTTCTTTTATATTTTAATTCAGATCCAAGAGAGGAATACTGTATAACAACAGCTGACAGAATTAGATACAGCGAGTATGCACAATGATAGTTTAACCCTAATTTACTATGCTCTATCGCAGCATAGACTGGACTAGGTTATACAGAGCGTACGCTTGAACTCTAGCTATATCACACACATTACTTACAATAAATCCTGTGGTATAGTAACTTCAGTAGTACGCATAATAATCCCTCAGACCGCAATAAAATCTTTTCAAGAACCACAGCAAATCAACATGACACTCCAACAAACATGTGACACTGCATCAACAGATAATAATTTAGATAAACCAAACCAACAATGTATACACTTAATAGAAAACAAACCAACAGTGAAATATACTGGCAAATTATATATATATATATTAGTGCTGTCAGAGAAACACGTTATTAACGGCATTAACGCAAACCCATTTTAACAGCGTAAATTTTTTTATTGCGCGATTAACGCAAATCCAGTTCAGAACAATTGGCCTAGCAGACTTTTTGTTTTTTTCACATGCTGTTGCAACAACTAGTAACGTTAGAAAAACTACAACACCACACCGGATCTAGCTAGGGCAGAAACAAAACAACAGGCACCGCGAACATACTTGTTTGGGCTTGCGTTGCGAGCTGGCCAAAGAGTAATATGCTACGTTACGTTTTGAGTGGACGTAGAGCGTGACATGCCGAAATGGATGCCTATAAAATTATAAATGGAAAGTTTACTTTTAAAAAGTTCCCAAATTGTTCCATTGGCAAGACCAAAGTGATCTGTTTGTTTGGTCGTTGTGAACTGAGCTATCATTGCAGCACGTCCAGTCTGAAATATCACTTGATGGCAAAGCACACAGCTGATGCGAATTCTCCGCCCCCTCGTCAACGCAGGGTGACAATGGATGACTTCAGACAGTATGCCAATGTTGTTTTCAATAAAAAAAACATTTGCACAAAGCAAGTCGATCTTTTTTCCATGTAGATAAGAGCATTAAAATGAGAAAAAGTTATGGGACAAAAACAAATCAAGATTTAGAACAGATAAAAATGTGCGATTAATTGCGAGTTAACTATGACATTAATGCGATTAATCGCGATTAAATATTATCGTTTGACAGCAGTAATATATAGATAAGCAAACATAGTCAATATGCTTGAGTCCATTTCTCAGATCACAGACTATTCAATGTCTCTTCTATCTGCCACACCTTGCCATAGTTCCTGCCATGGTGTGACAGTACACCCCCCCACAAAAATGCAGCCCCAGCTGAGAAGGATACTGAAAAGAAAAAGAGCTCCCAAAAAGCACTAATCAGGGAGGGAGGGTGGGCATACACCACCCCCCCAGAGTACTGAAGAGCGCCCCACCCCATAAACATACCTCATGGTGCAGGTTGTGCAGGGGGTCCTTGCAGCCTGGCTAGGTTCCCCGGCTCGGCCGCTGGCGCCCTCTCTGGAGGCAGGAGCGCTGAGGAGGGCCCTGGAGAATGCAGCGCTGATGAGGGCTCCGGAGGTGGCAGCGCTGTGGAGGGCCCTGGAAAGGTCAGCGCTGAAAAGGGCCCTAGAGGCATTGAGGCAGGCACTGGAGGCTGGTGAGCTGCTGTGGGATCCTGTTGCTTCTTTAGCGCAGTCTCTTTCATGGCGGCCCTTGCTTCATTAATGCCAGTCCTCGCCGACTCCTTCACAGCCTTTGTAGCATGACTAGCTGCCCTAGCAGCTCGTGTAGCCTCATCTGCCGGTCTTATGACAGACCTCACCTCCAGTGCCAGTCTCCACTGCCATCTCCTAATCTCTTCCAGCCACTCTGTTGGAGATGGGAGCTCCTCCTGCTGCTCCATTTGCGGCTGGATATGTTGAGTGACCAGAGAACATGTGGTGACCCAAGGTGGAAGTGGTACCCACCACACGGCCACATTTCCCCAAAAAATATTCCCTTGGAGGAATTTTGACAAAGTCCCTCCGGTCCTTTGCTGCCCGACTGTTCCACCCTGTCAAGGCAGACATGCAGCTTGGGCGCGTCTCTTTCTTCTGCCGGTCTCAAGACTCTCATTACGTGGCAGTTCATTAAGGCCGGCAGATGAGACAACTACATTGCACTAAAATAAATGCAACATTTGTCCACCTTTTGGCAAGTACACACTTTTCTATTTTCTAGAGTACTCAAGCACGAAATGACTGGAAGACCACTTTCTAGTATATATCATATATTTATCGATATGGAATGATATGAGAAAAAATATAATGTTATGTTTTTTTGCCATATCGCCAAGCCCTAAGTTAATCTCAATGTGGCGTTTTTTGTCTGAATTACACTACATTTCAGAAGTTCCCTTCAACCACTTGTCAATGGCACTGGTCATGGCTGTGCATAGTAGGGCTGCTCGATTATGGAAAAAATCATAATCATGATTATTTTAGTCAATATTGAAATCACGATTATTTAAATCAATTACATAGACTTTGGAAATTTGCATTTGTTAATTTTGAAAAACAGTGAAAATATTCTGATGTCAGGAGCGGGTGCATTTTCTGACTTTGTTGAGGGTTTGAATGTTTGGATTTGATTAGAGAGCAATGTCTTTTAATAATATTTGCAAATAAGTTATTTATATTTATTATATAAAAAAATTAACACTTATAAACATATCTTATTTTCTATTTTGCCTGCCAGTTTTTCATGTGCGCACGATCACTGTGCTTAATTAAGTCTGCTGTAGAATCGCAAACAGCAGTTCAAACAAACTACTGAATAGAAGTAACACGAAGCCTGGCTCTTCAGTCGATAGAATAATTGTTCAAAAGTAAAACATGGCTCTACACTAAACCTGCACTAATGAAACCAAGAACGAGAACGTGATTAACTGCTCAATGATAGTGGTGGCCGTTATTTTCGTTTCATCGGTACTGAGAGATGCGCAATCTAATACTGAAGGAAAATGTTTCAGTAAAAAACGCTGCAAGGACACTAATAAAATATCCTAAACAAGACTCAAACAGAAAAAGCTGATAAGCTAACTAACAAACAAAGTACCTGCGTTGCTGTGAGGTAAACTCATGGAGCTGCTGCAATCACCTTGCTGTATAAATAAAATACTGTAGACCATAAATCAATACTCTGCCTTTGTTGCCACTTCTGCACAGCAGTTCTCATATAAAGCATGCAGAGCAACTCTGGTAAAGTGGTGGCGAGACGGCAAATTATAACGCTTGTCCAAAGTATGCAACAACATTCTTGAGCGGTCGTTCTCAACTGTGCTAATGAGGCACACATCTTTGGCTAAAAGGTATTCAACGACGTGATATTTCTTTGTGTCTGCGCGCACGATGGATATGGAGTTACACTGTAAAATGTGTCTTTATAATAGACGACTGAGTGAGTTTCGGTTTCGGGAGGGACAAAATTGCGCTTGTGAGTGTCATTCGAACACAAGACAAAAATAATAATTTTTTCTCGATTACACTTTTTTGTGATGGTTAGGAGCATAAATTGAAATCGCGATCAAAATTAAATTAATTGCACAGCCCTAGTGCATAGATTTACGAATATACTCAAGCCAACGTTCATATTGAGGAATCCCACACTTTGCTTATAAATGATCACATGCATGGATTTGCGCAGATTTGCGCATGTGCACGCTTGACAAATGAGCTCCCTTTTGTGATGTCTCTGGCTACATTAGACCAGTCACCATAACTAGCAGGGTGCAGCTACAAACAGTATCTTGAGGCAATGTCAATAGGTGCTATAGAGTGTCCATCGCTTATCACCATCTAATTAGCTTTGTTAATTAACGTGTTTTTACATTTTTTAAATATACTATTTTACAACAATATCAGCACATTACATTTGGTTATATTCAGATTCTGGAGCCTTGCATGGGCCCCATCGATACGATAAAGCCTCCCCCAGGGCTAATTCGCCCCACCATTCAACCCTCTACCACGCTGCTGCTGGAGATACCATCCAACTCCTCTGTTGTTGATGCTGATGAGTCGCAGCTTTCCTTATTTGAGCTAATTGTTTTAGTGATTGCTTATCGTGTGTGTGCGTGCATGCTAGGTGCGTGCGTGCGTGCGCTAGGTGCGTGCGTGCGTGCGTGTGGACAATGTATTGACAGGTTGGCAATTTAATCACTGTCATTGAGTTTAGTAGTTACAGCCCTGATTCCAACCAGACAGCTTTTTTGTGTTTGGCTTCACTCTGCTACCAAGTCCCTACAATGATGCATAGACAAACTCCCTCTTGATCATTATTTGACACTCAATTCAGACAGCTGCATTGCTGCACTGGATCCATCCAATGTTAGATTGGCAAATATATTCTACGGGGAGACAGAAGACTATGAGGAATGGGAGACTGAGGCAGTTTTGATAGCAGTGACTCATTTCTACTATTTATTTTACCAACTGTTAGTCAGAGATACTGTACCTAAAACATGGTTGCATCTTCTCAGAACATTAAATATAAGTCAATACACAAGTCAGTGGATCATTTCAAAACAGATTCCTGTTTCCAGGATCCTGAGATTTTGTCCTGAGTTTATTTCCTGGAAAGAATATTCTATCGATCAAACAGAAACAATGTAATTTTAATGTAAGGTAAAATATCAAGAACACATTTTTGTGTCCAGCTTAACCTTGTCTTCCAGATTGACTTAAAAATTGTTAGTTTCATCTTATTTTAACCATCTGGGGTAACCACACATACAGTACCAGTAATACTATGTACAGTATACTTTGTTTTACAGTTGCAACTTTCTGAAAGATAATATTCAATTAACGTCATACAAAACATACACAGAACGTGGTTGTTCAGAAAACATGACAATGTTATAAACATGTTCAATAACAATGTTACTGGCATTTTACTGGGTCTGGTTTTCTTGGTTAATAATAATAATTATAATAAATTCAGTGCACCAAAGCACTGAAGATAAGTGCTTGAAAGCCTTTCTGAGCAGCACAGAGTTGTGCATTAACTGAGACCCGAGACTATGCGGTCCTTACACTGGTTGGAACTACTTTTCCCAGCTAAGGAGCAACTGAAAGCCCTGTTGAACAGATGTTCGCTTTCTGTTGTGCTACTCAGGATAGATGAACCCAGAGGAGGAAGAGTGTCAGGCAGGAGGGTAGAACGAGGGCAGACAGACGCTTGTGTTCGGATATGTGGATAGACTTTTTCAGGTGTCAACTAGGATTTTTCCATCAGCATGTGTATACGGAGACAGTGGAGGTGGGAAAGCACCTAAAGGCTTCTATTGAAAGGCTACAATTAATATTATTTCAATTACTTTTAAAGGAAAATTTCAGAGTAAATAAAAATATTTTATACATTATTTAATGTTACCATAGAATGTTTTATGTAATATGAAATGCTTTGCCTGCCATTTTTTCCGAGATCAACCAACAGGTTGAAGTACAAGTGACTTCGGTGACTTCGACTGTAATGTACAGCCCATAGAAATGGAATGAATAGAAATGCCATTCCAATTTAAATCAATGTAGCAGAATGGTGTGGCAGCCATTGTTTTGTGTACCATTCCAGTGCAAGCTCTAATGGCCTTCTTCCGCATTAAACCGATTTGCGGCAAGTTGCAGACTCACTAGATCGTTATGCAGCAGCAACAGAATAGTCAGCTGCGCTAACATATCTCTGTGGCCTGACAGTACTGTAGGTGACGGTGTATGCACCTTTCAGATTGTTGCGATCCGCCATTAAATCAAAGAAGAAGATCACTGTGCCCTGCCTTGTGTGGAAGAAGAATTGGAGAGTGCTGGAATTAATTGCATTATAATTCTATTGGTAAGTCATAAAAATATAGTTAACATATGCTAATATTACAAACTACAGTTAGATAAGATCTATAATTTTTCTTGAAAGCTAGACAAGATCTAAATAATCTCACCTGATAGCTAGCTAAATATCACTTAGAGATAGCTAACAGGATAAATAGTGAGTACGACACACTTTACTGGCGCGTGTTGACACAGTGACAATTAACAACAGTCGCCATTTTGATGTGTACTAATTGAATGACCAAGCAAAACAGTTCAA
Organism: Umbra pygmaea; assembly: GCA_016801145.1. Taxonomy (NCBI): domain Eukaryota; kingdom Metazoa; phylum Chordata; class Actinopteri; order Esociformes; family Umbridae; genus Umbra; species Umbra pygmaea. The sequence continues at coordinate 1,877 of JACXGM010020998.1, read as the reverse complement.
TGAGGAACCATTTCTATGGCACAGCCTTTGGCCTAATGGCTAGCAATTTACCCTAACTAGTAACATTTACAATGGGTCATAATTTAGCTTTTCTTGCTTCAGTAGGTACAATTTGAACCATAATCTTTCACAGGTACATAATAATCACAAACAAAAGATGCATAGTTAGCTCCCCATCAATCTGGCCATAAAGCCTTGGCTTCCTAGCTAGCAACTTACCATAACTAGTACCATTTACAATGGGTCATAATTTCATCCAAGAGCTATGGCCTATATTGCGTCAGTAGGTACAACTTGATGCATAATCTGTCAGAGATTCATTTCAAAATATGTGAAAGATACATGCTAGCTAGCCAGCTAGCTTTGCTTCCAGTGATGTTCAATGTAGCATTAGCCTTACTACTTTGTCAGTGATGTTAAATTAGTCAAAATTTCAAGTCAGGTCAATCAAATGTTTTACCACCTACCTATCTCTAAACAGTACAGATTGACCAGTATTCTGTCAGCCATTATTTTATATTTTACATAAAGACATCCCTTACGAAAAAGAAGTTTATTCAAGTGTACTATTAGTATATTTATTTTAAACTAAGTACGCTTTCAGTCTACTTTTTATACACTCATCAGAGATATACTTAACAAAATTATACTTAAGTATACTTGGCTTATACTGACAAGTATACAGAAACGTCTAAGTATATTTGGCCTATGCTTGTACTTAAAACTTTACTTAAGTACAAGTATAGGCCAAATATACTTAGAGGTTTCTGTATACTTGTCAGTATAAGCCAAGTATACGTAAAGGTTCTGTATAAGGAAATAATACTTTTCTTCAATATATATGTATATTATATATGTGGTTTTATATTAAAGAAAAGTATTATTTCCTTATACAGAACTTTTAAGTATACTTGGCTTATACTGACAACTATACAGAACAGTCTAAGTATATTTGCCCTATATTTTTACTTAAGTATTTTGATCAAGATAAGAAAAGTATTCTTTCTTCATACAGAATGTTTAAGAATAATTGGCTTGTAGTTGTGCTTACTCTAAAACAATATATTTTTGAAATTTTTGCTTAATAAAGAAAACAGTTATTTTCAATCCGGAGAATATAGACTTGTGAGTATTTATATGTTTAGTCCAGTGTATGCGAATTAACGTCAACTCTATCTAAAGTACATTTAAAGGTATTTCAAGTATAAACACTAATACCTAAAAAGAATCCTAGTAGTATACTTTTAAGTGCAACAATAATATATAACCAGTTAACTATAAGTATGATCTACTAAGCCCAATCACCTAACGACTACAGCCCCATTGACTCCCGATGCATTAATGAAATTAACAATTGGATGTTCCAAAACTTTCTTCAGTTAAACAAAGCGTCAACAACAAAACAAACTGAAGTCATTGCATTTGGAAACAAAGATTAACTTCTCAAGGTGAACGTATCAAGTCCGGAATCTTGGTATGATGGAGTCAGACCTTAGCTTTTTAAAGCAATAACTAAATCAGCATATTATCAGCTTAAAAATAACTCAAGAATTAGATTCTTTTTTTCCAGACAAGACTTAGAGAAACTTGTTCATGCTTTCATCACCAGCAGGGTGGATTATTGTAATGGCCTCCCCACTGGTCTTCCCAAAAAGACCATAAGACAGCTACAGCTCATACAGAATTCTGCGGTCAGGATTCTAAGCAGAACCAAGAAATACGAGCATATCACGCCAGTCCTCAGGTCACTGGCTCCCAGTCACATTTAGAATAGACTTTAAAGTATTATTACTGGTATATAAATCACTCAATGGCCTAGGACCTAAATACATTGCAGATATGCTCATTTAATATAAACCCAACTCAGATCATCAGGA
>JACXGM010020997.1:6410-17596 GCA_016801145.1 Umbra pygmaea | reverse complement strand
TCCACCTGGCCTGAAGCTCCCCACTAAATTATCAGTTACAGCATGGAGTTGAAAAAGTGATTTTAGAAGGAAAGAACACAAATACTAGCTAGTTACTTAGCATCCACGGAAGCCAGAACACTGTAAACAAAGCCAGCTATAAAAATGGACATCTCATAGTGTATGTAGTAACTTCCCTGAATATAGATCACGACTGAAAAAGTGTCATTTGAGGTAGAGAAGATACACAATTATCACGCTGTCATTTTGACTATTCTATATCTTTTCCATTGCTTGACAGCCACAGAGCAGTTTTTTATGCACATACCACTAGCTGACTAGCTGGCCAATTATCATGTCCACATTTTAAATGAGTAGTAATAAATAACCGCGTCATGTCTCCTTTCTGTATTAGTAACCAGCCTTCCCTCCCCAATGTATATTTAATTAGCTAATGCAGATAATGTTTTCGATGCAAATTACAGACTAGCTGGCCAGTTATTTCGTTCAACTGTTAAATGAGTAGTAGTAAAAAGAATCGCGTCATATCTCATTTCTGTATTATTAATCAGCCTTCTATTCCCTCCAAGTTATATTTAACTAGCTAATGTAGATAACGTTACGTAGCTATTAACTATGCAAAAACAAAGCTGAAAGTTAAATTAGTGAATTAAAACTAACCTGTAAAGTACAGATGAAGTCCAATCCGCTATCAATTAACTTGATTGATGAACAGGTTTGTCACGTTACATTTGTTGTTACCGGAAAAACACATTCTTCTTTCCTTCCGCTTCAAGACGTTCTTCTGTCCCCCTGCTCCTTCTTCCCCACTTTCGTTGACCTTTTTCCCCCCACTTTCTGATTGGCTCAGAGTTAGCAACTAGCGCCTGGCGTCTCGTAGCGATTCAACATGTTGAATCGCCTGGAATCTCTAGATGCTAGTCGCTATCAGTGGGGATTAACACAGCAGGTAGCGAGATAGTGATCGGACGTAAACTGGTCGCTAACCCTAAAATCGCCAGGAGTTGTCGCAGTGAGCAGCCTCCATAATGAATCACTCCCAAGGTAAAAGGAACAATGTTTATTCTACAATCCAAGAATGTAGGCAAAGGCACAGAGGATAATCCAAGGCAGAATACTTGACAAACAATGCAAAGGTCAGATCGGAACAACAATACATTAATAGAATGCTGAGTAAGAAGGAATCAATACTCACAATACCTCTCGAAGAGGCAATGGTGTGTGTGTGCTTTATATATGGACTGGGTGAGAGCAGGTGTACTGACTGACCGCTGCACATGTTGACACTACCACCTCTCTTTGAACGTTAATGCCCAAACGTACTCATCAAAGCCTTAACGCATATTGCACATGATCAACCGCACAGCTATCTTTGTATAATTTGCACATTACCATTTTCAGCCATGTTCATCATGTTAAATAAGTAAAGGAAGTACCAATTTCAGAGTCTACACTTAGTGTAAGAAATACACTAAAACTAATCCTGTGTTACTGTGATGTAATTACTTCTTTTAACTTTCACAAGGGATGTGAAACACTGTACACTGGAAGTTTCTAAATGAACAGAAGAGAGTGCTTCTCTTGTTTTACATAGAGAAATGCCTATCCCACCTTTTGAAAAGAAACATGCAAATCCAAAAACGATCCTCAGATAAAAATTGAAGGGCACTGAAAGACAGCGACTAATGGCTTTATGTGCACTGTAAAAAAATATTCACAGGCTTTGTAAATACCACTGCAAAAGATGTAATATTTCAACATAGAAATGCAGGTTCCTAGATTTACTTAAATATTAAAACTCTACTTAATTTGTACAGTATGTGTTAAAAACAGCAGGATTAAACATACAAAATCTGTTTGTATATTGCTAAATCACAATTATTATTTGTGAATATATCCAGTAATTTATACATTTTAAATTAAACCAACAACTTGCTGTTAATCTGATTTTAGAAGATTGGTGTAATTAAACATTTGTAGATTTAAAGATGATTTTATACAATGTCGTTTAAATCAAGAACCAAATGTACACTGTATACTATTTCACAGCTTGTTTTGCCATGAGGCATAATGAATCATGACAAATTGATATCAAAATCCCAGATACAAATTGATATTCTGTTATAAGAAAACCAATTGTCACTAATACTAATTAGAAGTAGGCAAAAGCATAACATTGTTTAGCTTAGCCCCTGGTTACTCTAGATTGGTTGTCTTCCTTGCACAGCCATACATACCACATGAAGCTGGCACTGTATACCTTTATACATATCGTACATATTGAAATGTAAAAAATTCAAATCTAATTAAATAAAATATGTTGGGACATGTTTGTGTTTGTCAAACATGATACTGTCACTGTAGCATGGTACAATGTCAGGAGACAAACGCAAGATAAATTGAAACCTATGTATTAATCACGTGAAGCAAATGGCGCAAAACCAACAACCAGGTAAGGAAACCCAAGGGAGTTAGCAGGGCTGGATATACAGTTGTTAAAAATCATTGGATTGAGACCAACTGGACTATTGTTAACCATTTGAGCCCTAAGTCCACACACTGTAAAGGAAAATGTATGCAATTAACTAATGCTCTATGTTGGGCAAGTCGTATGTCACTAGTAGTTTCTTTTAAGATAGGTGACCCTGTTTTTGATTGGGATTACTGGGATGACAAGTCATTTTATGTTCATACATTACTGGGATGACAAGTAATTTTATGTTCATACATTACTGGGATGACAAGTCATTTTATGTTCATACATTACTGGGATGACAAGTCATTTTATGTTCATACATTACTGGGATGACAAGTCATTTTATGTTCATACATTACTGGGATGACAAGTCTTTTGATGTTCATACATTACTGGGATGACAAGTCATTTGATGTTCATACATTACTGGGATGACAAGTCATTTGATGTTCATACATTACTGGGATGACAAGTCATTTTATGTTCATACATTACTGGGATGACAAGTCATTTTATGTTCATACTATGGAGAAGCTGAAGATTTGAGTACTGTTTCTGGAGGTTTATGTTAAAAATAGGCCGAAGGACTGGATGCTAGGAAGGAGTATGAAACCATTTTTCCTTGTAAATGTGAGAGAACAACAAAAACCTTGCAAGGGTTGTCAGGAACCTGTTTCCACTCAGATTTTCTTGTGTGCAAAACATTAAGTAGCCAACTGATTATCTTTGAGTTTTCATTTTTGAAAGGTACCCTATTAAGCATATTGGCAGCCAAGGGGTAAAATGTCCTGACCTCTACAAATCCATAAAATGCATTTTAATTGGAAGTCTGAATGTACTGCAAGTTAGCATACACACGGATTGATTCAAAGGTGCAGTGGCATACATTATCATCAGCATTAAATTGAATATTCAAATCTTTCACAGTGTCACCAATGTCTTTTTAAAGCTCTTGGGTACACATTTACATGTTGTTCTTCTTTTAGGTACTTCAAAGAAAAGGCATTCGACCACATTGGTCATCTGGGTCGAGAGCATGGCATTTATCTCTCATAAAGACCTGTAAGGTCACCACTGAACCATGGTTTGTTGTTGATGATTGAAAACAGATTTGTTTAAAGGGATACCCATTTCTTCATTTGCCTTGATGTACGAAGTGACCTTGACAGCGTATTCTTGTATGTTGACATTGTTGTCTTTTGATATGTCCTTATCTCTAGTAACAAGGCAGTTCTTTAGCTCACCAATGATCTTGTCAGTAAGTTTCTGCACTATGTTTGATGGGATTTGTAGTTTTAAGTTTCTGAATGTATGCTGGAGTTGGACTATAACATTCTCTGATTGCTGAGTGTCCTTTTAATAGGACTAAAAACACTGTCCATGATTTTGACATAATGTGTAAGGCCTTTTCTGGGAAGTTTGTGTTTAATTACAAGGGAGGGGGCCTGGGGACTTACGGTGTCTACGTAGTAAGTTATTACTAGCACACTTATAATTATTATCGAGCACACTTGAACATCAAACACAAGTAAAGCATACATGGATAATGACCGACACAGTCTGGGCAAGGGTGTGGGAACGGGGGTGCTGAGGGTGCTGCAGCATCTTTTATTGGAGCTTTCATTATAATTTTTTTATAATTACTAGTTCGCTGTCTGACATTATTTATATTTTTGTATATAAAATAATGACGCAAATAGCAAAAAGGGGTAATGGATATGTTCAAATATAGCCACCTAAAAATTAACTGTTACAGCTGCTATAGAGGTCTAAGTGAAAGTGAATCAAGTGCAGCCTGATTATTAGCATATATTTTCAAGCCAAACATCTCTGGTGTGGTTTTGACGATCAGAAAAGTAATTTACCTCAGCTATACTGAAAAAGGCTAATGATATCAAGTGCGCTTCTGTGGGGTTGGGGTGCGCGCAGTGGAGTCGGAGTGGCGAGTGCTGTCGCATAATTATGGAACAGTGGAATTTGTGGCTACCCAGGACTTTATGAAACTTCTCACTCTCACCCATACACTGCACTAAAATGACGTATGTAGCTGTCAAAATTTGAAACAATTCCTGGTGGGAGAAATAGTCAGACATCCATTATTTTGTTATTCAGCACACCCGGTGAAAAATTTGGTTCCGCGCGCTTGAGTCTGGGAGTCTTTTATGCTCCCCTAACAAGTTTTTATTCAGTTCAAGTGAGCGCAGCTGTGCCAAATTGTGCACTGCCCACCCTTGTCCCCCTCTTCACCGTCGTGTTGCAGCCACGCTCCACCAAATCGTTAAAGGGACAGCCCCGGAAGCACACTGGAAAAATTCAATAAATAATCGTCCAGCCAGGACCTTTGCCCTTACCCCGGGGAGGGCCCCGCCGGCGTGTATGAGTGCCCACCTGCCTGGCAGCGTCACATCTGGGGACCGACCTGGAGGACTGCTACCCCCTCGCCATCCAGGGCTGGCAGGATCAGGTGGTCTGTCCTTTACCTGCACAGCCTCCCTCATTTCCTGGGTCATCATGGCGTGCATCTCCACCATGTCAGGACACGCCACAAGCCATATGATTTCAGCCATAGTCAAGCGATTCATCCTCCTCCGCTTCGCCTGTCGTTGCTCTTTTCCTTCTCCTCCTCATAGCCTTATTTCTAAAACACACTGGGAGTCTAATTTTCCCGGCTCCTTCTCCGTCCTCTCATTGCCAGTCAGCTTGAAGGCCTCTGCGTGCTCTTGGAGCAGTCCCTGAGACCTCCTGGCCGCTCCAGCCGACCAGCCCCAGCTTCCTATACCCCCCAAAAAAGACCCTGGGAAATTAGTTTGTTTTTCCCACTCTGCACATCTTGGTTCCTTCAGAGGGGGGAATTGGCCCCAGGTAGCCCTGTAGAGGGTGCGGGCATGGGTAGGGATGATGGTGTTGGACACAGCGTCTCTGGAGTTGGGATCGGCTTGGTCCATGGTGGTTGCGGCTCTGGCAGCAGGGATCATGGCAGCAGGCTCTGTTGTTGCGGCTCTGGCAGCAGGGATCATGGCAGCAGGCTCTGTTGTTGCGGCTCTGGCAGCAGGGATCATGGCAGCAGGCTCTGTTGTTGCGGCTCTGGCAGCAGGGATCATGGCAGCAGGCTCTGTTGTTGCGGCTCTGGCAGCAGCAAATAGGTCAGAGGCGGCTCTATATGTGACAGGCTGGGTCGCTGAGTCTGAGGTAGCAGCAAGCTGGGCAGTGGCGGCGTTGAAGGCAGCGTTGAGGGTGGCAGCATTTGCGGCTAAAAAAAAGTCAGTCTGCAGCAGTGGCATTGACAGCAGCATGCCCCTTAGGGGTGGCTTTGAGAGAAGCAATCCCAACAGCGTGGGCTTTGGTACCCTCAGCGGATTAAGCTGGAATAGACGTAGACTTTTAAGACTCTGCAGAGCTATACGGAGGTCCTTGGCTATCTTACCGAACTCCCTAGCTCTGTCGGCTTCTGTCCAACTCGCTGCTTCCATAATATCAGGTTAGTCATTATGTAATAGCATCTGGGTGATATAAATGAGATCAGAAGCAAGAACAGAGTAATCGTCATCTTTTTTAATAATTATGACAAAACACAATTAAGCTGAAAACTGTCTATGTAATATAGATATAGGTATACAGCAGAATTGTAAGGCATGTAAGGCAGTAGGTATCCAAATGTGTCTATGTAGTAAATATATTCATGCACATTTGCTTTATGCTCCCCAATGAGTCTTTAATCTGTTCAAGTGAGCGTAGCTGTGCCAAATTGTGCACTGCCCACCCTTGTCCACCTCTTCACCATTGCATGGCATCCACACTCCACCAAACCATGACAACAGTTGATATTTCATGAAAGTTTGACGAAATCAGATATTGCCATGTAAAATATACTGATGTGATTTGGGATGATTACTACCCTGGAAATCCATAGTTCTCGCAAGAGCACAATTTGAATTTGCTCAGCAAGTTACTCGGGCAACAAGTAATTCTGCTCATTAACTATGCCCTTGTAGCCGAGCTGCACCAATCACATCGCTGTATCGGATATAGGCCTGAGGCATGTTAAACAGATGATGACAGCGCTGCGACATCGAAGTCATTAGTAAACATTGTAAGATCGCTATGGATGAACACAAGTTGTTTAAAATGGCTTTGGCCGCTACAATGAATGAGTTAGACTTGGCTTTTTGTTTTTTTAAAAGGATGTTTTTGCTGTTTTTGCCGACCTGATACGGCAAGAGTTTAATCTACCTGTTAGCTCCACCATAGGGGCTTAGCGAAAAAAAACACTGGTGATTGGTCGTAGTGTTATCCAATTGCGTACAGTGAGATTTTCAAATGCATGCTTGGTGCTGCCTCTCGAGTTGGGTTATTTCAATTACTCGATGCCAGAACCTTATGTCCTCCGGATTTGGGTCTGGATTTTTCCAGGCTAGATGATTACCTAAAAATTTGAATATCTATTTCAAGTAATAATCAAACAAATGCACGTTATAAACCCAAGATATGTGGATTGCACTTTTATCTTGATTCCTTACTACGCACTTTTACCCTGGTCCCTTTACCGGCAGCTTTTATATAGATTGTCAGACATTAAGCACTTCTGTGTCGTCACAGCAGTTTAGGTTTGATCGTAGTTTTGATGCATGCAAATGTGTGAATGGAATATGATACTATATTTACCGCTGTGAATTAGCTTGTTAGTTGTTGTAAACTGAAGGTTCAATATGTGGTTGGTTTTCACTATTTCTATTAAAAAACAACCCACTGGGCACAGGGCAATGTAAAGACATCTTATCGATGTCATAACCAAAAGTGCCCAGTGGGTACACTCTATGAACTTGATCAATGTTTTATCAACCTACTAGCTACAACCTGTTCCAGAAAGCAATATCCCTACAATATTAGACGTTTTTTGTGTTGCTAGTTGCAATTACTAGGCTTAAAATGACCAACATTTTTGGTCCCACCCAAGTGTGCCGTGTCATGAAAAGGTTGGGAAACACTGGTGTAATGTATACATTTACAATACTTTTATTGCGATGCAACCTCTATACATACTCCATTAATTGTTTTTATAAATATTGTATTGTTTAATTAGGCTTGACTATAGTTATGACATACGATTTTCACTCTTCATGCAACATCTGGGTATCTGTGCATGTGACAAATAAACTAAACTTGTAACTTTTTCTGTACTGTAATATGTAATTTACATTCATCCTTTTCAAACTTTTGCATGTGTAAAATATATTTAGAATTCCTAATGTGTTTTGTTTTAGGGTTAAATGGGTAGTCCTTGCCTTGGGTCAGGATTAGGGACTGTGACGAGCCCGGCGATACAGCCTGGAGAACAAAGGGGAATCTGTGTGGACTCAGCATCACTGGGTGACCTGTGGGTCACTAATCGCTTACACTACACGCGCTCCCCCACTCAGTGAGCACCACAGCAAGAGCTCCTCTCCTCTAATGCCTTGCTGCCCTTTCCCCACCCCACTCTACCCCAGTGCATCGCATGAACCAACCCACTGCTACCGTATTTAACCCTTCACCATCGCATGTCAACATGACATTAATAAATATATATTTTTAAAACAACACAGGAAAGAATGTGAATATTTTAACTCTTTCATATGATGACAAATGCCTAGATGGCGCTGTCTAGCGGAATGCGCCTTCTCCACTGATGTGTCTGCACCGTCAGGAAAAAGACCGCTTGTCGAGTCGTTGATGGTTAGCGTAGCAAGGTAGCCCATCTCAAGAAACCTAGGTCAAACCTATCCTTTTCTCGATTTAACGACGGTATTGATGATTTTTGTATTGGATTGACATGCATATGTTTTTTCTGGTGGAATATTTTTTAAGCCTTATCATTAGATATTATCACACGGCATGTAGTTACCGCGTTGGCTAACGTTACCGGCTTTGCGCCAGGAGTGAAGACCAATCAATCACCGGGTACCTTCACCGCTATTTTTCGTGTAGCTACAGAGTACAGTACTGTGGTGCTGCTGAGGCAAGGGAAAACGCAGCGGTCACCGGTGGCTGGATCTTGTGGCGTGAGCACTAATGCAGTCTAGCAAACACGGCGAATCCCAGTCACCGGTGTAAAACGCGGTGTGTGAAAACAACAATCATTTGGCAGCCCTCGACCAAGATTGCAATAACACAGGTCGCTCTAGCTTGATAGCGGGACAGTAGGAGGAACGCAAGGATGTTGCAAGTTCTGGCTTGCGGGGTCGTAGTTTTTCCCGGTCTCTTCTTCGTCTTTCGGAGAGTTCTCCCGTCCATTTTCAAACAGTGGACGGATGCCGACGTTGTACTCGTCAGTGAGAGGTAATTATGAATTCGATTTATTAACAAGGTAGACGTTTAACTGTGGACATTTGTTTGCTGGTCAAACAGTAAGTGTCCCTATAGCGGCCATATAGAGTTATGCTATGCTAGCTAGGCCATGCTGATGAAACGGCACTGGGTTTAACCAAATTAGACTCAGTTGCTCTTTCTGTCAACGTTAACATATATTATATTATGCATTTAATTTGGTTTTACTTCAAAGTTGTTAGTTGGCTATATTGTAGTTAACTACCCGATATTACTGTAGCTAGCCTGCGTAATAACGGTGGCTATCCCATCATGAGAATTGCTCCGTGTTGTTGGTCATATGCGCCGGGGTCAGTTGGATGCTCATTTGAACACTCAGTTTAGTGGGTAATCCCTTCCAAACTCCAGCGCTGTGTGATGGCTATGGACTCCAGAGTTATGCAATTTAAATTGCTGAACTGTACTGAACAGATCGATTTGCCGTAATGACGCTCTTATTAATTTGTTAATTGCTCACCTATTGGAAAATGCATTTCTTAGACGCGTGTTAATGCCTAAGGCCAGGATGTTAATACATAGCTTGGCACAGAAGCCCCGTGAAGTTTGCATCAAATACCTCACCAGCTTTCAACAATAAATGTCACATTGCCTGTGTTTTGACATTGTTTTTTCACTAGACGTCTAGATGTTTTCTGACCACAATAACGTACGATAAGATGGGAAATATTGCAAAATGCCAGCCTATATATATATATATGGCACCTATATATATTATAGCTAGGTGCCAACAGTGAGTCTCTGAGCTGCATGCAGTATGCCCAAGCTGCAGGATGCCCAAGCTTTTCTTTCTTTCTTGCTTTATTAGGCAGTGGCATTCTTTACAAGTTATATAGAAGATAAAACAAAACAATCCGTTGCCCCATGTATTCACTCAATAATGTGAGTGTAGAAGAACAGTAGAAACACAACATTGATTTGTAACATACATTCTATCATGTTTACTCTCATTTGCTTTGACTGCACTGTTGCAAAAGCGTAGGCGTTGGGTGTCTGTGTCAGTAAGTAAGTGATATGTTATCTCCACCTACAGCTGCACTGTGGTGTTTGTTAGGCTGATGTGAAGGCCTCCTGCTGTTTTATCAGGACAGGTCCCAGCTCTCCACATCATGAGAGAACACCAGACGGTTCAAAACCTTGTGGCACTGGCCACAATTTACACTAGTTACACTAGGTTGATTCAATAATATTTATGTGAGACAGAGTCACAGAACCAGAGAAAAGTGGCTGCTTCATTTACATGAAAAATCACAATTTTGATGTTGCACAGAATGGAAAGACAGAAAATAAATTAAGTTATAAATGTGGGTCCATAGCGAGTTTTTGCAGCTGGTTGATCGAGAGGTATTGGTAGTTTCGTGAGTCGCCTGGGAAATTATTCTGGATTACGCTGCCTCGTGCGGGATTTATGGGCAAAGTCAGAGAAGCCATGGCCACGTTTTGAACTTGTGAACATCCGTAACATAGCTGTTGTGCAAAGCAGTGACTTAGCCCGCTATGCCAAACTGAGCCACAAATTCATCTTCTACAGTGGTGCTACAAAGTTGGTGAAACCTTTAGAATTTTCTTTATTTGTGCATGACCTAAAACATAATCAGATTTCCACAAAAAAATACCTCCCTGAATACAAATGTAAATGTACGGTTTTCCCATAAATTCCCTGGTTTCTATGTGACACAGGGGGAGATACTGTATGTATTGCTTTTTTTTCTGAAATTACAGACATGGATGGTAATCGCAATACTTGAAACCTCTGCTTCGCACAAGTCGTTTTTACTACCAAACAAGTACAACACCAGACTTACTTGTCCAAAAGACAATGGCCCAAATTTAATGTCAACCCCTGGGCAGAAATGTTCTTTTTGGTGAGGAGTGGCGTTCTCCTTGCAACCCTTCCATGCACAGGAAGTTACCATGGTTACTTTGTCAATCACTCCTAGAGAGGTTAACAATGGTCATCAATGTCCTTCATGTGTACACAATCTGTCTGACTTTGGATTGGTGGAGTCCAGACTCTATAGAAATAGTTTTGTAAGCTTTTCCCCCTGATGAGTACCTCTTTTTCTGAGATCCTAAGAGATCTCTGTTGTTTGTGCCATGGTACACTTTACAAACATGTGTTTTGTGAAGATTAGACTTTGATCGATCCCTGATCTTTAAATAAAAAAGTTTAACTGGGTTCTCTTTATCTACTTTTAGGACTTGTGTGAAATCTGATGATGTTTTAGGTCATCGTAATGAAGAAGTATAGAAAATTAAAATGGGTTCACGCAAAGATTCAAGCACCACTTAAGAAATCTTGTCAGTGGATGATAAGGATATAACAAGTGGTGGGGGGGGGGGGGGGGGG
>JACXGM010020996.1:0-17496 GCA_016801145.1 Umbra pygmaea | reverse complement strand
TTTGCTAGTACAGGTCTGCCAGTGACAGAGAATGTTGGCTGTGAGCAGCGGCACAACAACCAATCACAGCGAACCAATCACTGTGCAGGCATGCGGAGCGTGCATGTCATCCCAGCAACAAACCATACAACAAACTTGTGTAAACTGTGGTGCTACCTATACTGTCATTGGGTGCTACCCTTCTTCACATCGCATGTTCTGGCGATGTGACTATCGCACATGCGCACATCGTGATGTCGATGCTAAAACACAACATCGTTCAGCCCTAATACCGACTAGTGATGGGTCGTTCGAACAAATGGCTCTTTATGAACGGCTCTTTTTGAAGAACGATGGGAGCCGATTAAATGTTAAACAAAAACAATTCCAAGATAATAGCCTGAATCATGAACCCAAACCCATTAAGGAATACGTAACCCTTGACCGATGTTGTAATTGGCCAATGATGAAAAACTATAGGATATTCATAAATATACATGAGAACTTTAATATATTTTTAACTCTAAAACTTTATAAAATAGTTTATTCATATTACCATCTTGTGGTACACACAATATGTGAATTATGTGACTGCGTTCAATTATAGATTTTTACACACTCTATATAAAAACATGCGTGACATCAGCGAAAATATTCAGTAGCTACTAGGATGCCAACATGAGTGACACTCCTAAACCTCTTTTACAAAAAACTACAAAAATGCAGTATATGCAAAGCAACGCTATCAATTTGTTCTGGCTCCACCAACCATCTCCACAGGCATGTAAAAACTAAACATTCAACAGTCCTGTTGCCTCAGCTGAAAGTTAACTACAGTCATGTTCTAAATCCAGCTTATGTTAACTCTCCACAGCTTTACTAAGGATACAGTATTACATGTTATTGTGGCCGTTATATTATTTGGGCTGATTAGAAAATGTGTATAATCATTATTTGCAATAAAGGGTGATTTAAAAAAAGACTTAACAAAGAGCCATTTTGAGAGCCAAATGAACCGGCTCTTTTAAGTAAATTGATCCAAGTGAGCCAGATCACTAAAGACTCAAAATTCCCATCACTAATACCGACATCTCCACGAAAGTGTTTGAAATAATTTTTACTTGCGTCGTTGAAAAGGGAAGACCTTACAACATCCTCATTGGTCATATTGAGGTTCAACATGCAAAAGGTATTTTCATTACTTATATACTTTTAATTATAAACGCTGGAATGATTTATGTAGGCCTTCTGTACCATTGTTTTATCTTTAATACCGAAAAACCTATAGCTGCTGAAAATCTATTAATATATTATTTATGGATTACGTTTATTTTATTTTTCCTTTAGTTTCCTTTAGTTTAGGAGTCTGCCCATCTGTACCAACCATAGCATTTCAATAAACTAAAATAAAATATTTTTGCATTACATAGTGTACTGTATTTTTTTATTATTGCAGTTAATCTATCCCAATCAATGTTAAAGAAAACAAGAAGGCATGTGGTTTAAAAAATGACAAGTAATTAAAGTGCACATCTGTATGCAATACAGGTTTTTTGTTATTCATTATTATCCAGAGCGGCATAATATAAATCATTTGTGCGACCAAATTCATGTTTTGTGCCAGTAACTGAAAGTTAATAGCGCAAGTGCCACCAGTGGAAAAGGTTAGTGTAGAGCCCTTCTAAACAAAGAGGGATAACCCAGCGGTTATTTTTGTGCATTTTAGAAACTGTGCTTCAACAACCTTAACTACAAGCAATGTATTGTTTATCTGGATATCTTGTGTTTGACCTTTGGTATAGATTCACTCATGCAAACTGTTGTTTAACATTAATTTCCTTTCTCCTATCTGTCTTGCACTCATCCCTTCAGCAGCTACAGCAGCTATATCCATTGCTCCGTCCCCCTCCACTACTACAACAACGTCTAGCAGCATGTCTACTCGCTCCGATGTAGAGTCCAACCCAGTCATCGCCAATGTTATCTCACTAGCCAGCTCCCCCACAGCCCAGCAAACCCTTACCAGCCCTGCCCTCCAAGGTATGTAAACAGGTACCTTTTTCAGACAGAGTAATGATACAGTAGCATGTCAATAGCGGCAACTGATATCTCGTAGAAAATTAAAAGAACTGACACATCATAAGGCTGTTCTGCTCTGGCTTAAAATGACCAGTATTGATTCCCTGACAACTGTAATGGTTAAAAATGTTTGTTTTTTGTTTATTTGTTCATGGTAGTGTATCAAGCTGTATTTTATATCTACTAAATATTAAATTAATGTTATATGAAACTGTATTGTACAGTTCGGGTTCTCTGACTTTTCCTAGACCTCCAGCATGAAGCAGTGCAAAGTGGCATAGTGTTGCCCAGGATTTGGTATCGATAATTCGAATTATGTAACTTTTCACGTCACTCCAGTGACTCATTGTGGGCAGATTGGGGACCTGTAAATTCACGGAAGTATAGTTTGAACGTAATCATCCCGTATGTGAGCTGAATAAAGGCTTCCGTGTTGGATGAGCAGTGTGAAAAGAATTGGTCGGCTTGGCGACGTGGTTAGATAACCCGTACGAGCGCACCTCACCATCTCGCATCTACGGAGTTGCGGAGCTGCTGACAAGGCAGGGTCAGTGGAAATTGGACTAGACCAATTTGGAGTGGAGAACAATGGGGATGGGGGTGGTACTGAAATTGAAGTTCTGCACCCATACAGCAAACTGACTGTATTCATTCAGTTTATTCTTTGATATTTCTAATCACCTAGTGATGTACTATTCCTGTTTCTGATGTGATATTTCTTTTATCTTCAGTTTGAGAGTTTTCTCAGACTTAAACTACCAGGTAAAGGTTTTAGAACACCAAGGAATGTGTTTTGAAAGAAAATGTTACATTCATTCACCAAGGTGGCATTAAATTGATCAGAAATTGTAGTCAAAAATGGTTATTTAGGGATGAGCTAAAGGTTTCATTATTAGTACACTGAATTCATGGCTGCTGAAAGTTAGAATTTGCCATTGTATGTGAATAATTGATTAAAATGCGATAATTTCCAAAAACAATGGACATTTGCAACATTGGTATGTCTTGAATATATATTTTTATAGTTGAATGCCACAGGTGAATTTCTATCACAAACATTAAAATTGCTGGGTGATCTAAAACATTTGAACGTGAGTGTATACACTGTGGAGTCTTGGAAAGTGTTTTGCTTACAGCATACCAATAAGATGCCGGTTCCATGGTGCATTGAAACTATCACCAGAAAGGTTTTTGTTTCTGTGTATCCATGGATACACCACAGCTCCATAGATACAACTATGCTGTAACCGAAGCCTTTTTGAGTGCACTACAGTCCATATGTAGGGCCATATAAAATCCTTTTTGTTTTTGGGCCAATTCTGTTGAATATTTTTCCAAATTCGGTGAATTTGTTTAGATTTTTTGCAATTTCAAATTTAATGTCACATTTCCACAGGGCTCTACGCTGCATGTGTGCCTAAGTAGAAAAATGTAGGCGCACAAAAAGAAAATCTAGGCACACTACAGAATTATTGTTATTGTGGGACTCTAAACCGTACTTCAGTTTTAGGATAGCTCGACAGAATCTCCTGCCTCATACACCTTTTGATAAACATTCACTGGCTTCCTCCCTCTGACAATCACACAACTCAGAAATAGCTTGAAATACCTAATATATTCCATTTCATATAACCAAAACCTAAATTTAACCTACATTTTTATTTCTCTATTTTAAAAATCTGAAATGCAACGTATATGGCAAACTGACTACATAACACTATGCAGTAATTTGTTACATGAAAAAGCACAGTCTCAAATGCATCATTTATATCAAAGATGGACTGGTGCTTGCCCATTGACAAACACAGAAAGCACAACTCATCATGTCTTCATAGCAATTCTGGTACAAATGGCAAAATAAACACTGCATAGTGTAGGAAATCATTGTCACACCTAAACTGATTTTTGTTTTGTTTTATTATTAGAATGAAAGAAAGAATTATTAGAGCTGGGACAAGGCGTCGACTTAAATCAACGTCATTGATTACGTAAATACATTGACTAGCCAAAGGTACCATCGACTTGCCATATTATACTGGTATGATCTCTGGACATGAAGATCAATCTGGTCCTGCAGATAAAGTCTCGCCCAAGGGCTTGAAATTATGGGAGTATTTCAAAGTCCCTCAATCTAGTGGTATGTAATATATGTAAATCACAAATGGCTTTTTATAGCAGTACAACTGAAAATGTACAGTAGAAAAAGGCCCGATACTCTAAGCCGATTCTTCCTCCACATTTAGGGCATTATGCTGCGCAAAGGTTTACAGATTAGCCATAGATGGCCATAGTTGTTTTCTTAAAGTGCCAGAGAGGGAATAGTAGCCTACTGCACAACACATTATATAGATAGGAAACAGTTGTATTGCTCAACCGTGTAAGATTGGAACAACAATACCAACAAAGTGGTAAATCTGATTCACGTTACTGTTTCAATGGAGATGTAGCTGTAGTCCAGCACTATGGATAGACTACCGCATTGATGATAACGAGTTGACTTCCTCAGAGACTAACTTATGAAGCTGTACAACTGTATTTATTGCTATTTTTTTAAAGAACCAATTTTATATGGGATAGTTCTTCCCTGCAATATTAGGTGCTTTGGTGCACACAAAATCACCAGCTAAAATGCATGATCATTACCAAAGACGGAGCCACGCTTGCCTATTTTTGAAAAACACTAAGATCAAAATTCTCCAATAAAGTTGAAATGGCGAAATACAAAATCGCTTTTCTCATTGCTATTTTCATGTAGCCTAATATTTGTAAAATTATAGGTGCATAATAATAAACCTTTGGGAAGGAAAGACAAATGTCAGCAGTTTGCAGGACTGGGTGAACATAATAGTAGACATTCTGATATACTTTTGTTTTGAAATGTACCTTTAAAGAAATACGGAGTAGCCTATTTATGTTTTGTTCAATAAATTACAGTGATAGTACAGCTATAATTGTGTACCGATTATTATAATAAAACAATCAAATACCTTAACATATTGTTAAATGATTAGGTCATTATCCCTGTTTGGAGAAAGTCCTAAATTCTGATTTTTTTATAGATTTTTTTATAGATTTTTTTTGTGTTAAAATTTGTAAAACCAGTTAAGACTGGGCTATTTTTTGTTGTCCATACTGTTTGTTTAGAAGCGATGATTGAATAAAATATTAATTATACGTTATCTGTATTTTAAGTTAATTTGTATTATAATTCTATTAGGAGTCAAAAATACTCTTGATTAATCGATAAATTAGTTATTAGAATAATCAATTAATTGTTATTTACAGCTCTAATAATTATAGAATACTACAGCTTCTCCAACCAAAATGGCACGTTTAACACAATCAATCTAAATTTGCTGCCATAATGGGTAGTAACAGGTAACTGTTCAAGGACAGGTGTTTGTAGTTACAGGTAAACTGTTCAAGGACAGGTGTTTGTAGTTACAGGTAACTGTTCAAGGACAGGTGTTTGTAGTTACAGGTAAACTGTTCAAGGACAGGTGTTTGTAGTTACAGGTAAACTGTTCAAGGACAGGTGTTTGTAGTTACAGGTAAACTGTTCAAGGACAGGTGTTTGTAGTTACAGGTAAACTGTTCAAGGACAGGTGTATCAAAATTAGGTAGCTTTTTCAGTCTTATGTTGTGTCCATGCTAATTTCAGCTTGTTTTAAACCTGTGGGGTTTTTAATACTGACTCTGTTGTTTCAAAACAGGAACTCTTCCCAGCAGACAGGTGAAGTACGTTGGGAATGTAAGTTGTGCCTGTGTTCTCAGTAAACGTGATCTATGTTTCCTTTTGCCTATGGGGGGCGACTTCTACTTAGTTTATGTGTTCACTTAGTTATGAATTAAACTACAATTTGAGACAAATTGATCATGGGATTTATCAAACCAACAAGTGTTTTAATTTTTTGTCAGGCCAGCACACAGACCCAGGCCCCCAGGCCGCCTCCACCCAAGATTCAGAAGAACAAGGCCCTGCTCTGTAAACCCATGGTCCAGAACAAAGGCGTCATGTGTAAACCCACCTTCACAACAACAGGGTGTCAGACAGGTACCACACACACCCTGCTGTAAAGGGAGTGAATATCTGCTCTTTTACCATTGTTGTTTAACAGACCTTCCATGTCAGTCAGGTCCCTGCTGTCCTTGTCCGTGTTGACTCCTGTTTGCTTTTACTCCACAGAGGATGATTTCCCCAAGGTGATTGTGGTGCCTGTCCCAGTCCCGGTGTATGTTCCAGTACCTATGAACATGTACTCCCAGTACAGCCCTCGTCCTGTGGGACTCCCTATCCCGGTATGTGAACACCCAGCACTAGCCAGCCTATACCAGTGTCCTTCCCATTAACTGTCTTCACATAGGAAGTACAAATGAGGTTTTATTCACTAATTCAGACTTCAGATCTAAAGTGATTGGTGAAAAGAAATTTGTTGGACGGAGTCAGACAATGCATTAAGAGATATTTGAGAAGCTAGTGTGTTATTAGTACCAAGAAGTTGGCCGCTGCATGCTCTTGCATACAATGTCAGATCAACCAGCTCTCAAAGTCCTCTCCATTTAACCTTCATCTGTTGCGTTACCAGCTTCCTGTCCCAATGTTTCTTCCCGTGACCCTGGACAGTGCAGAGAGCATCGTGGAGACCATCCAGGAGATCAAGGAGAAGATCCCCTCTGACCCCTTCGAGGCCGACCTCATTCTCATGGCTGAAATGGTGGCAGAGGAGGGGAGAGAGAAGTCCCCGGAGCGACCCCCAGAAAAGCCTGCAGCAGTCCCTGAAGGTAAACAAGGAAGGGAGATGATCGTAGGATTAGGATGTTATGGCTCTTACTAGGGATGCAATACTGGGATCGGAGATGTGTCCGATACTATACTAACAGACTGGATCGGGTATCTACATGCAGAGTCCGATAACATGATCCGATACCACGTCCTAATAAGGTGCAGTTAAAGAGTTGTTGTAACGATGGGTCGTTCAGAATGAAAACAAAGATAACCATTAACAATAAATAGTGGTCAAAGTATGCTTCCAGGGAAATTAGACTGAGTACAAAACGGCTATAATCTGTTTTAAGCTATGACGCAAAATTAAAAACGAACATTTTATGTTACATGTGCATGTATTTCCTCTGCTACAGTATAAGGCTACGAAAAGGTTGTAGGTTGATTTTAACGTGAAAAACTACCAACTGGCAGCATCAAAGTTTAAAAAAAATACCTAAGTTATTCGAATTCATTGTTCTTGCTAATCAACCAGGGTGGGAAATGCGGGTGCTTTATGACTTTGGTACCGTCCTAGCCTGATCTGGCAAGCCACACTGGCAAGTGGATTGTAAACCATATAAGACGTTTTGTTTATTACTTCAAGTATTTCATGTCTCAGATTTGACAAAAACAACACGTTTGTCGAGGTGCATATATAACGCGGTTATAGTCAGTGAGAAATCCAGGCTGCGGTGTCTTTGACATATACAGTACAGAACAGTGCAGTACAGATAAAAGAAAGCTATTTAGCTCCCCGGAATTAAGAGCCCTTCTGCTGGGTCTGCACCAGTAGACTACAGGCACAACCCTTGGAGCAACTACAGGCACAACCCCTGGAGCAACTACAGCATAGCCTTCACTCTTTCACCTTTGTCACATGTACTCAGTGTGAACCTGCTGTCATCTGTGAAGTGAACAGGGCGCCAATGGCAGACCTGCAAATTCTGGTGTTCTCTTGCGAATGCCAATCATGCTGCACAGTGCTTGGCTATGAGAACAGGTCCCACTACAGGATGTCGGGCCCTCATGTTTTCCTCATGGGGTCTGTGTCTGACAGTTTGGTCAGAAACATGCACACCAGTAGTCCACTGGAGGTCATTTTGTAGGGCTCTGGCAGTGCACCTCCTGTTCCTCCTAACACAAAGGAGCTGCTACCAGTTCTGCTGCTGAGGTGATGCTCTTCTACGGCCCTGTCCAGGTCTCCTTGTGTAACTGCCATCTCCTGGTATCTCCTCCATGCTCTTGAAACTACTGGGAGGCACAGCAAACCTTGCGACTGCGCGTCTGGATGTGCCGGACTACCTGTGCAACCTGAGTGGGCTGCAGGTACTGCCTCATGCTACCAGTAGTGACAAGGACGCTAAACTGATGAAGAATCAGTAAGGAAGGATGAGGAGAGGGCAATTGTCTATGGCCACCACCTGCAAAACTATACCCTTTTTTGGGGTTGTCTTGCTGTTACCTCTTCAGTGCACCTTTTTTTCCATTTGCACCACAACAGGTGACATTGAGTCACAATTGCTTAAGCTTCCTAAATGGACAGATTGATATGCGTGATGATTAATTGACTTGGTGTTATATTGTGATGATTTTGTGCTACCTTACTTTTTTTGAGCAGTGTATGTTGACAAACTTAATGAACACCTGTATCATTATGACAGTTAAGTGACTACATTAACAAGTTTCCTTGGAAGAGTGTTTCTTTGCATCTATTACAAGTCACTTAAAACTGCCATCCCACCTATGACACAAATGTAGCAATTTTAGGCCTCGCCAACATTGAAGTTAACAACAACAACATTTACGTCAAGTGGTCTAAACCTCTTATTCATTTTTTTGTGATCTTTTAATTTCTCCATTCATTTGGAAATGTTTTCCTATACTTCTACTATATATGACATGTCTACACTGCAAAAAATTACTTTACAAAAATGAGTTAAAAAAAACTACACTATAAAACCTGATGAGTTAGTTCAACTCAAACCGTTTGAGGAAACCGATTGCCTTAAGTCATTTAAGTTCATTATCTCAAACAATTTAAGCATAAAAATTTTTTTTATTTGTGTCTAAGTACCAGCACTTGAAAACAGAACATGGATAGACATAAAATCTGTTGCACAATACAATTGGAAAAGAAAAGGCTAATTTCTTCCAGTAAAAGGCTAGCGGTTGATAAAGAACAAGTTTACAGGAGTGAACGAAAGAGTTGTAAAATACAAAAAACCTTTTTGATATTTCTGAAGTGCGGCAAGTTACGGGAGGTAATTTATGCGGTTCTGTCATGATTTTTGTGACGATAAACTGAGCATGTCAACAATGTTACATTGATTTAATTAACATTCCTTTTTGCACAAACAGGCTTCCAGTCGTGAGGGGATGTAGGTCTAATTTCAGATGTTGTCATTCCTGTTATGGTCAACTATTACCACTTGATTTTTTTGGGGGGATTGTAACAGACACTGTATATGATAGAATAGTATAATTGGGTGAAAGTTATTTGCCTTTGCTTACATGATCAACATGTTTCATGGCTTTTAACAAGAGTTTGTTCTTCTACTCCCAAGATTAGTTACCATATATGAAGATCTAAAGTTTAGCCGAGTCCGAATATTTGGTACATTTTGAAGATGTGAGAAGTTAACTTCAAACTAAATCCTATATCTTTAGTTGTGTAGGTTTTCCCAATTGTATTTTGCTTTGTCGATAAACCACTGCACTACAACTGAAACGGGCTGTGTAGCTTTAGCACTTTTTAGGATAACTACATTGACGTTTTTATAATGCATGCAATTTAATAATGTAACTGGCAATTTTTCATTATCACTCCATTGACATTTACACAATCTTTTCTTATGGCAAAGAGATTGCATGTGATTTTAAACTATCATTCTTATTTGGCATGACTACACAACCAACAAACTCTGTCCCAGACCCATGTTTGGAACTACAGGTGTAAAATTGTGATTGGAAGGGCTCTGTCAGAGGCCAGTTTTACCTAATGTATGTGAATTTTATTAAGCTTAATAGTAAAACAGGTAATTGGAATGTATTTTTTAAATTTGGCATTACCACACGATAAAACAATGTCTCAAAGACCACAGAATTTACTTATTTGTATTTCATCAGTTTTTTGCTATTTAGTCTTAAATGTAAACGTTGTAAAGTTTTCCTGTCTGGACAAGCCATACTACAAGTAGAGCAATTGTATGTTATGAAAGTGTACATTGTCAATTTCACATCTATATATAGGATGTTGAAAACTATTGGTTTGTGTGATTAACCGGTGCTCGGCTTAGCTTTAAAATGTTAAAATGGCACCATTATAATGTATATCGCTTATATTTTCCCTGAACTATTCCTGTGTTCAGAAAAAAAACCATTTAAACAATCTATGTAAATTCAGGTGGACAGGGCAAATGAATGAAAAGTTACATAGTGCAGCTTTAACTAAGTTATTTGTAAAACAGCTGAGGAGGTGAATCCATTAAAACAATAGGGGTGGTATTTTGTGCCAGATATGGAAATAGTGCTTATAAACATTTTAACAGTCAATTCCTTCTCAAATGTCTTGTAGATACCAGGCAAAAAAGAGGCTGTCCACTTATGCCATATTTTGTATTTACTTTTTTTGTGCTGAGAGAAGATCAAGGAAGCAACTACAGTGGAGATCTGGATACTGATGAGCTGACCAACTTCCTCACCACCTGGGATGATGAGCCACCTCCCACCCCTGGAATTTCCTCCCGCCACAGCCGGCCATATGCCCAGGAGGCGCTCCGAACAATTGTGGACGTTGCGGTGCCCCCAAGCCCGCCACCTCCCGTCATGGACCTAGAGGCCGACTTCCCTCTCCGTGAGTTGTGCTCTATTTACACAGCTTCCTGTAGTTGCACCTGCCCAGTTCAGTGCTCAGTGCTTCCTACTTTTAGCCCCTATCCATTTTTCCCATGGCGCCTACTCTAAAAGCATAAAGTGTGCACTCGATATTAACATGCACCCTTGTACATCGTGCAGAAATCTTGTTTTGTGTAAAAATAATATCAGCATTGCGTGCACCCTTACAAAGCACGCATCATTTTTGACACCTAGTCTCCCCTCGCCCAGACCTGCATTGAGGGGCACTCAGCTAGTCATTGTGTTGCAGATGTTAAACACTCAACCCCCCACGTGCTGATTATATAAAATCAGCTATTGCCAAAGTGGAGTACCCACATTACGTTAGTGCGTACATGAAAAAATTGTTGTTCAATGTATATTTCAATATTCAAACATGCCTATACATTTAATTGATTTGAGTCTCACTGGTAAAAAAGAAGCACTAACTAGTTTCTGTATATATTATCAAGCTTGCGTTTAAAAAATCCTACATTTGTACTTAAAGGAGTGTTCCACAGTAAATCAGTGTCATAGTACACCATTTACAAACATTACCATGGATGATTTATGTCATATACACGTCTGTTCTTTTTCAATATATCAGAGAAAAGCCGATAGTATATTTCAGTTCCTTTCGCATCCACTGGGGTGCTTCTGTATCCGTCTAAACTTGAGCTACCACAACTCCCAGAATTCCAAGCAAATTTTGTGCCCGTCCCCGTTTGAACCCCGATACAGAACATGGGCAATTCAACAGCACACGTCTGTACAGCTTGACGCTAGAAAGTTATACATATTTGTTTTTGAAATTGTAGTCTAATTTCTATTCATCATGCCCGTTTGGTGTTCTGTACCTGGTTGCAGAAATTACAAGCAAGGCCAAAAAGAAGGAGTAGTCTTTCACACTTTACAATATAAAAAGTTAGGGTCTGCAGTCTGCATTTCAGGTAGTAAGATTACGAAAGGGATCTACATGCTGAATTAACCGGCATTACAGCCGAAAGCGGCTGAAAAGCAATGTGATACCATCCATTTTCCTTTATCTAGAAAGAGTAGCCTATATATAGTAAGGTATAGTAATTTACCCACTCAGCTAGCTACTAAATACAGCTGGCACACTACACATACAGTACAGTAACCTTACCATACAGACACGATGTGTGCTCCATTATCAAGGTACATAAAATAGGTTTAATAAACTTACTCATCTGTTAATTGTCTGCTACGTCTCTTTCCATTTGTGCTGGAAAACTTCTGTGATTCAGTGATGCATATTCGGTCGTCAGTCATTTGTGGTCCAAGCCTTACAAGCAAGTCCTTTTTTCTTCGGTAGACATGGATGAAATATTCCCACAAAAGCATTTACGCAAATAGAATTTAACCGCGTTTCAACTTATTTGTAGAACATGCTGCCTTGTTGAAGCTGAATATCAAACTCCATTTGTTGTAAATGTTCTTCGGTGTACTCGGGCACAAACATGTATGGTTGGATGTCACTCAGAAAGTAAAAGCAATTTGTAAAATTCCTCATCTGCAAATCCTAGGTTAGTGGCAATTGTGTTACCAGCGACTTTAATTACGAACTGTTTCACAGAATCCAGAGTGCCGGGTGGGCGGGGCTTGGAATAAGGAAGCCAGCATTGTAGTTCTATACATACTGAAAAAGTCATACCACCTCATCTGTTTAGTGTTAAAACGGCTGATCGAAACGTCACGGAAAGACAAGCTATACCTTAAAAAATCAAGGACAACCGAGGCTTTAAATGAGTAGATTTGAAAGCCAGATCAGTATAACAGGGATGCTTATTTTCGCAACCGAATACACGCCTATATTCATTTTTCCTATCTCCAAAGTCCATTGGACTCACACGGTGATGTCAGCGTGTGAAAATTCCCAGCGAAATTTCAAATCTTGCTCTTACACTAGCCAGGCATGGGTGAAACATATCTCACTGTTCTACAAATGTCTGGGAGAAGTTACTAGCACCTCCAGATAGCTGTAGGGTGAAGTATCCCTTTAAGAAGAGAATTAAGAATATGCATATGAAAAAAAAGTGGGATTAATCAAACGATCCTATGACCGTTTTATGCACGCAGGTAAATCCCTATTGGTTCAATCCCAATTGGTAAATTCCAATTAAATACCACTTGTTCTTAGCGTCAGTGCTGGTGCACAGTCTCTACGATTTGCCTATCAACACATCCCTAATTACTTGCGGGAAACATAAACTACAATGAGGTTCATTAAATGTACGACACAATCTAAATGTCCGAGCTTGGACAAGGTGCCATGTAGTGTAAAATGATGAGCACATGATTGTTACTTGCTTCACCAGTAAAAAGTAGTGTATTGCATTGAGAAATTTGCTGTCGTTCAAAACAAATACTTTTAACTAACAATAATAGGCATCTAATCCGTAATCTCATCATAATTTAGCCTAAATAAATCCTATGATATTTGTCCTGTTGAATAAATTATTTTGCAACATCATTCAATCATATTTAGAATCATATTTTCTGCTTATTATCACCGATAAATTGAGTGGAATGCTGTTTGATTCATATAGCCTACTTTACTATTCTTCGGGTGGGCTTTTATATCAATCTGGGTGCCATCTACAGTATTCATTTGACCGTTTTAAGGAAGGCATATATGTAACATAATTTAAAACTCACTATGATTCCGACCCTTTGAGAAATGTGCACAATAGTGTATGGAAAAAGTATGACACATCCATACATTCGTACTGTATGATCATACTGAATAGTGCCCCTAGCATTAACCCAATGAGTTTTTTACTATAAAATACTTTTATTTTCTTTTTTACGTCAAAACAAAGTCTGCTGAGCCACTAGCTTTAGCCGCTTTCCAACCAAGTAGTTACAGGAACATAGTTATAGGAACAGTCCACTTCTAAACAGTTCTACTAACTACTTTTCCCCCTAACCGGTTTTGCTATTTGCATTTGCACTGGTTAAGTGGCCATAGGAACTAATAGGAGGGATAAGGGAGTGACGCAAGCACCGCAACGTTCTTTTATAGCGTCGTCACTAGACTTTAGTGTAACACCACATACAACAACATTTCACAGTTGAATGTTTGTATAAATCATCTTATGTATGCGGATAATCTGTTTTTTTTTTTTACCCAAGTAGTGCTGGGTTCCTTCAGTGGCTTGCTGTTTGGTTAGATTACGAGGCTAAAAAGACATCCAATACAATTTTTGTGTTGTGATGATATGTCCTCATAACGGAGTTCGAACGGCGGCATTTAAAAACTAGGCTGGAGTCATAGAAATTGAGTAGCTACTTAACAGAGAAACACAGAAGACGAAGGCTCCAGCATAATATGTAATATACGCAATAGACTACGGTGCGAGGGACTAAATAACCCCCAAATTTCTCCTGTCGGAACACAAGATAAAATGGGTTCCAGGAACGTTATGTTCTAGGAACTGCAAAAATCCTTGCGGTCAGAATGCGTCTTTTGTTAAAGTTAGTATAGGTTAGCCTATACTGTTAGATTTCTGAGGGTCTATAATAATTTAACAATGGTTTACATGTCTATAATGAAACAAGTGACAATAGTTTAAATGACTATCTTGTCTCTAAAACAGCTACATGTATTTTTTAAGGTAAAAAAATGTCTGCTGTGCATATAGCAAATCTTTCAACGTAAGAATAATACGGGCGGGTGAATACCATGCTACTATTAATTAATTTTGTATTTGTTTTCGGATAATAAAACACTCTGGTATTTGTAACTGCAGTTAGAGCTGGGCGATAATTCAATATTTATCATTATTGAGTTTTGAAAAAAATATTGAAAAGAATATCCCATATCCAAATATTGCAATAACAGCTGGTTTTGTTCTGAAACAAAGAAACATCCAACAAATGAGGAGTATTTCATATAGCTTGTAGTTCAATAAATATGATTTCAAGCACTTCCGGCAAGAGAAATCGAGTGTTGGCCACCATTCTAACGATAGGAGAGCTAAGCTTATTTGTGGGGTTGATAGCCCGGTCTTGCCCCAGCCTGCCGCCGCTGCGCTGGTAGAATTCCGCTCGAATTCCACACAGCGTGAAGTAATTAATCTTTCCAATTAAATTATAAATTGTTTTCAAAAACATTTTACAGTTATCTCGAGGTATATTTGCTAAAATACGGTAAATGCTGAACTAACCTTTATTATGTATCACATGCATGTAATAGATCTTGCTGTAGCCCTTTTCCATTTTGAGCAGATCTTTAAAACTTTGATTACATGTGACAACTTTTTATCTCGTTGATAGTGTTGTACATTTTTGCATTTACTCATCAAATAATGAACACAAAGTCCGGAGAAAATGCAGGAACAAGGACTTTAATTGTCTTAGTCGAGGTTGTACCTTGATATAATCTCCTGAACAAAGGACAGTACACAAACTTATAGAGAAAATGACATAATCAACAGAACCCAATGCTGGTTTTCCTATTGGCCTAATGAGATGGCTTTAGTTTAAAATCTTTCGAAAGGCTTTTTTGTACCGGTTGCATGGTGTCTGTTAGTCTGGCGTTTTCTCCAAGCATTTTATGTTAATCTCTCAAGATCACCTCCTACTGAGACAAAGGTCTCATGCCTACGGTATACTTAACGCACCCGACCGGGCATGCGCCAAAGTGACGTCAAAATGACGTAGATTTTGCTGGCGTGTGGGGATTACGGGCGCGCAAGCCAAGGGCGCGCACCACTCTTTTTTTCAGCATCACGCGCCAAAGTGGAAACAGGAAGCAAGGACGAGTTCGAGTGCAAAGTAAATGATACCTAATAACACAGTTAATGGTTCATAATAAAACTGTAAATGGTTCATAACAACACAGTTAAGATAATCTTAGCCACTGTTGACATTAACGTCAGTGCTGCTAACAGTTCTGCCATCGCTTACCTTTTTCTTCTTCTAATCCGTGAAAATATCAAAGTCTGTAGCCTCCTCTCAGTTGCGACACCAGTGTTCAGGCGAAAACTGCAACTTGTGTCGCGAGCACCACGCGCGAGTATAAATGGTTACGGCACTCCCATGACGTGACTTTGGCGCGCGCCAGGTCAGGAATCTCTGGTATACTGTGCGCTTCAGACAACACCTGGCTGCTGTTTTTCCCAATTTGGCCATACTAGCTTCAGACCTTGCATTTCAAAAGACATACTGCTTTCTTAATTAAATTACCCCTGTCGGCAACATTCCAGCATTTTTTATTTAAATCAACACTGTCAGTCACTTTCCTCCCAAGGAATCGATCTACATTTTACAGGGAACCAATTTCTTTAAAATTACAAATCATTTTCCATAGTCCCAGAAGAACTTGGTCTTTGCTGCATAATATTTACATGGTCCATACCTTCCAGAAAATACCAAACAACATAGGATAACATTTATAGAAACATAACACTTCTAGACATTTAATATTTAGTAAGTTGATCCTCACTAATGCTGATTTTTGAACAGAGATTCTGTATTGTCTATACAGGAACCTCAAATGCAATGAGCAGGTTTCTCTATTCCCATATTATTGCTGTGTTAATTACCATAACAAGGAGAATCTTTTATTGCTACTAATTTGCAAACTTCAGTCTGTAGCAGCTTGTTTTTTTTCTGTGTTAGGTCTAACAGTGAAAATGTATATTGTGCAGAACTTGTTTGGGGAATTACATTTTATTGCTATATATACAGTTGTATGCAAATGTTTAGGCACCCATGACAATTTCCATGATTTTAATTGATAAATAATTGGGTGTTCGGTTCAGCAATTTTGATCCATCAAATACCTGAAGGACACCGTAATATTTCAGTAGTGAAATTAGGTTTATTGGAAGAACAGAAAATGTTCTTGGAAGAACAGAAAATGTGCAATATGCATCAAAACGAAATTAGACGGGTGCATACATTTGGGCACCCCAACAGAAATATCACATCAATATTTAGTTGAGCCTCCTTTAGCAGAAATAACAGCCTCTATACGCTTCCTATAGCCTGTAATACGTGTCTGGATGAAGGTATTTTGGACCATTCCTCCTTGCAAAACATCTCCAGTTCACTTAGGTTTGATGGTCGCCGAGCATGGACAGCCAGCTTCAAATCACCCCAAAGATTTTCAATGATATTCAGGTCTGAGGACTGGGATGGCCATTCCAGAACATTGTACTTGTTCCTCTGCATAAATGCCAGAGTAGATTTTGAGCAGTTGTTCTGGGTCGTTGTCTTGTTGAAATATCCAGCCCCAGCATAACTAACTTTGTGACGGATTCCTCTACATTATTCTCAAGTATCTGCTGATATTGAGTGAATCCATGCAACCCTCAACTTTAACAAGATTCCCAGTACTGGCACTGGCCACACAGCCCCACAGCATTATGGAACCTTCGCCAAGTTCTATTGTGGGTAGCAAGTGTTTTTCTTGGAACACTGTGTTCTTTTGCCGCCATACATAATGCCCCTTGTTATGACCAAATAACTCAATCTTTGTTTCATCAGTCCACAGCACCTTCTTCCAAAATTAAGCTGGCTTGTCCAAATGTGCGTTTGCATACCTCAAGTGACTCTGTTTGTGGTGTGTGTGCAGTGTTGCCATGTCCGCGGTTTCCTAGCCAAATTGGGCGATTTTTAAATAAATTTGGCGGTAAAAAATATATTGGTCGCGGGTTGCGGTTTTTTGGGCTATTTTTGAACAACCACAGCTGCAGCATTTTCCGTTAAATAAATGTGACCAAGGCTGTAGGTTGCAGCCTGTGCCAGGTATGGGAGGAGCTACTGAGTGT
>JACXGM010020995.1:0-17497 GCA_016801145.1 Umbra pygmaea | reverse complement strand
AGGCAGCAGAACGTTCTCCACAGCATCTCCAGACTCTGTCACGTCTGTCACGTGTTCAGTGTGAACCTGCTTTCATCTGTGAAGAGCACAGGGCGCCAGTGGCAAATTTGCCAATCTTGGTGTTCTCTGGCAAATGCCAAATGTCATGCACGGTGTTGGGCTGTAAGCACAACCCCCACCTGTGGACGTCGGGCCCTCATACCACCCTCATGGAGTCTGTTTCTGACCGTTTGAGTGGACACATGCACATTTGTGGCCTGTAGGATGTCATTTTGCAGGGCTCTGGCAGTGCTGCTCCTTGCACAAAGGCGGAGGTAGCGGTCCTGCTGCTGGGTTGTTGCCCTCCTACGACCTCCTCTACATTTCCTGATGTACTGGCCTGTCTCCTAGTAGCGCCTCCATGCTCTGGACACGATGCTGACAGACAGCAAACCTTTTTGCCACAGCTTGCATTGATGTGCCATCCTGGATGAGCTGCACTACCTGAGCCACTTGTGTGGGTTGTAGACTCCGTCTCATGCTACCACTAGAGTGAAAGCACTGCCAGCATTCAAAAGTGACCAAAACATCAGCCAGGAAGCATAGGAACTGAGAAGTGGTCTGTGGTCACCAGCTGCAGAACCATTCCTTTATTGGGGGTGTCTTGCTAATTGCCTATAAATTCCCCCTTGTTGTCTGTCCATTTGCACAACAGCATGTGAAATTGATTGTCAATCAGTGTTGCTTTCTGAGTGGACAGTGTGATTTCACAGATGTGTGATTGACTTGGAGTTACATTGTGTTGTTTAAGTGTTCCCTTTATTTTCTTGAGCAGTTAACAACCTAAAAAATAAAGCCAAAAAAAATACTGCAGCAATATTGCTTCCATATAAGTTGTCCTTTCAGGAAACCGTGACCTGTAGTATGTAGGAGTAAGTGATTGGGAAGGACAGCAGCAATCAGAATGAGAAAATGTCATTTTGTTTACGTTTAGTGACTATTATTCAAATATAAATGACTCCTGCAACCATAAATTTAAACTTTTGACCGGAAATTTCACCTGTAGTAACTAGGGCCCTTTAAATGTGAACTACTACAGCAATCAGAATGAGAAAAGGTCATTTTGTTCACTTTTAGTGACGCTTTTCCCACTATAAATGACTCCTGCAACCATATATTTTGACTTTTGACCAAGATTTCACCTGTTCAACTTCTACAGCATTGATAATGAGAAGATTGTTTATGTTTTGTGAATATTTTTATAAATAAGTGACTCATGCCACAATATATTTATGACAAAAAGTCATTTTCTTTTTTCTTTTTTTATTGCCCTGTATTGTTAATGACAAACAAAATGAAAAGATGACAAACAATGAGAAATACAATGTCAAAAATGGTCTACAGAAGCATTAATATGCTTACAGAGAAGACCTCTTCTTCAAGGTAAATAACTTTTACGACGGTCCCTTACTACACCTATAGTAACCGGCGCGTTGGACAGACATTCAGTTTTTGCGCTCTTAGTGCGTCGTCATTGTAGGTGATTTTGAGTTGGTCAAAACTGTAAAACATCCGTCTTAATTAGCTCTACAAACTACACCTAAAAGTGAAAGACATCGAAGAACTGCCACGGAGCTATTGAAGGTAACATCCGCGAAAACCGACGAACGTCAAACATCAAGCTGACTTCACCGCGCTCCCTTAGCGAAGCATTGCTGGCTTAAGGGCTGTACAGTAGTTCATCCACCCTTCCTTACATTGGGGGAACTTAGTTTACTTAGTAGATGCCTTCTGTATTTGACATTAAGACATTTAATTTTCTGATTAACAGGCTATGCATGACGTCTGACGCGCAATCTGTTGGTGCGGTCTGAGTGCTGTCGAGGTCTGGTCTTAGTTAATATTCAGTAACTAATTTGCATATGATGTAGATATCTTGTTGTCAATGTTACTAGTACAATATGGTTTTGGGATATCTCTCGTCGGAATAGTTACTAGTAACTAATTAATAGGTACTAGTATCTAATGAAAAGTTACTAGTAAAACGGAAATAGATTCTAGTAACTATTGGAATAGTTACTAGTATCTAAAAATAAGTACTAGTATCTAAAACAATTGTATAGACACACCGAAATAGATACTAGTAACTATTGGAATAGTTACTAGTAATTAAAGAATAGTTACTAGTATCTAATGAATAGTTACTAGTAAAACTGGAATAGATACTAGTAACTATTGGAATAGTTACTAGTTACTAAATAATAAGTACTAGTAACTTTAAAATAGTGACTAGTACATTTTTAGGAATAAATGTTAAAACGGCCTGCCATAGTGTAGTGAATTAACAATGATCATTGCAATGAATCAAAATGACCGCTATTGTTTTGAAAGAAAAAACTAATATCCAGGTTCACGTTGCTGGTATAATAATGCAAGGGGCTTCATTTGCTTGTCATATACAATTTCACCACTAGATGGGAGCAATTCTTATACAATGCAGCAAAATTAAGTAATTTAAGAAGATACAGTCAACACAATAAGTATTGGCACCCTTCATGAAACTGAATAATTGTGCATGGGTCACAAACACTGCTAAATAATTAAATGTGTCTCAAAAATAATTATATGCCAAACATGGACCAATTGCATTAGCAGAGGAAAAGTGGTCACATTTCCAAGCTAACTGACAGGTTTAGAGGTACATTTAAGAGAATAGCTGCTTAATGACCCAAAATGAAAGTGTATAAAATAGTCACAGCTGTGCTTCAACACCTCTGTCAACCAGTCTTAACAAAAACTATAAATAGTGAGGTGCACAAAGCTGGAATTTTTTGCAGGGCAGTAATTTGGAAACCACTTAAATAAGTACAATGGACAGAGATGCAAAAATGACAGACACAAAACCAGGAGCCTTGAGCAATGAAGAGACGTAATATGTTGTAACTTCTCCCCCCTTCATGCCAAAATATACATTGGTGGTTTTCATCTGCACCAATGCACATTTCGGCATGAAGGGGGGATCCTCCCCTACAGTGCCGGCCCAAGCCTTTTGGGGACCCTAAGTAGAATTTAATTTGGGGGCCCCCTCCCACCACGCGGAGTCATCTATGCACTCGATTGGGGGCCCCTGGTGGCCAGGGGGCCCCAAGCAGCCGCTTAGTTCGCTTATGCCTCGGGCCGGCCCTGCTCCCCTAGCATGTCACCTTTAGCCCATAATGTCTGCTGAAATATGATGTGGTCTTTATAATGGTATGGGTAGCCTACTCGTGAGAGTCATTAAGTCCAATGATTGCTCTGCATGGTCTTATGATGAGCACATTTTACAGGACCAGGTGCACTCTCCGGTGCAAAAACTGTTCCCTCATGATGTTCTAATATTCTAGGATGATAATGCTTCAGGTCCTTCCACAACATTTAGATCAGAATAAGGTCAAGACTTTGACTTGGCCATTCCAAAACATTTACTGTAATTTATTTTTCTTTAGCCATTCTTTGGTGGAATGTCTTGCATGCTTAGGTTTGTTGTCTTGCTGCATAACCCACCTTCTCTTGAGATTCAGATCATGGACAGATGTCCTGAAATTTTCCTTTAGAATTCAGTTGTATGATTCAGAATTCATTTTTCCAAAAATGATGGCAAGCCGTCCTGGCCCAGATGCATCAAAACAAGCCCAAAAGATGATGCGACCACCATCATGTTTCACAGATGGAGTGTTAAGGTTCTCATGAAAAATAATGTCTTGAAGGTTTATTCCATGATGTGTTGATGAGAAGTGCTTAAAATAATGAATGAACACATGTTTTATTATATTACGTTTTAAAATGTATAATATACAATGTTTTATGATATTGTGGGAAGCGCAAGTTACATATTTCAGTAACATATTCAGGACACATATGTGAATATATGTTGAGAAATCCTATACATTGTGATGTTGTCCCGTTTCCCATCACTACAACATTCTGTGACTGACAACACTCTGGAACCCGTGTGTCATGAATGCACCCCTGTAATTAGATTGAGATTAGGGACTTCCCAAAACTTGTGAACTCATCAAGTAACTAAAAAGTAATCCTAAAAGTAACAATGCCCAACACTGGCTTTGACCTGCCAACCCTCTTGACAACCTTTTACAAGAAAGAGAAGCAAGGTCAAAATAAACCTGTCTCTGTACATAAGACAAACGTATCATCATCAGATACAGTGTCTAAAATGAAAAATCCTGACAGCAAGTGCCCAATGCATAACAAAGCCCATTCACTGAAGAAATGCAGAGGGTTCAGGAAAATGAGCCTTGATGACAGAAAGAAATTAATGTAAGAGAACAAGATATGCTTTCGCTGCTGTGCTTCTACTACTCAGCAGGCAAAATCCTGTGAAACCCCCATCAAATGTACAGAATGTGACAGTGATAAACTCCTTTCTGCTCTTCACCCTGGTCGTGCTCCACAGACCCAGCCAGGTTCTTTCACTTCATTAGTGTAAGGACTTACCCTCCTCTGCCCGTGCTTTGGGTATATTTGTCTTTTAGTTGTTCAGTGTCTTAGTTTTAGTCCTTTTCTTGTATTCCTTGAGTATGTTCAGTTCAGTCCATTCCAGGTCTTTAGGTTTTCATTTCAGTATCATGCCCATGTTTGTTTTTTCCTGTCCTTAGTTTTCCCGCTCTTTTGTATCATATGTTTCAGATAGCCAATCCGTAAAGTTCCCCTTTACGTATCATGTCCATATTTGGTTTTTCCTGTCCTCAGTTTTCCCACTCTTTTGTGTGACATGTTTTAGTTACCCAATCCGTTTTGTTTATTTCCTTCACAGCTGTACTTCGTTTGTTATTAGTCCCTTATTTAGTTCTAGTCTTGCTTAGTTAGGGTTGCTGGTCATTTTGGTTATGTCTTCTGATGCTGTTGATACTACAAGTCAAGTTGGTTCCTGTCTGCTATGCTACCCAAGTATTTCATGTCCCACGGAATTTGAGAGTCTTTGGCCTGTTTATTTCTGCCTGGTTCCGTATTGCATTTCCTGGATATATATGTATTCAAGACCTGAGTATCTTCTGCGCTTTTTGTTTTTCTAGTTTCTCCAAGTTTAAGCGTTCCCAGTATCTCCTATGTGTTTGTTTATTTTTGGTAGTGTCTTACGTTCTGGTAACCTTTAATATCACCATTATTATATTGCAAAGGCCTTGCCTCCTGCCCTTCATCCTACTCTGAACATGACAATTAGAGAATGGCAGGGAGAGAGTGAACACAGGGCAGCCTGATGTCACATCCACGTGTACCAATGTATGTGGTGAGGGCTTCAAAGGGAAATCCTGCTCAAAGATCTGTAAATGTCATCTGTAAATGTAAACATTGTAAATGTGTACACCAATGGTCATCAAAAGCTACAGAAAAAAAATTATGCTATTTTAATGATCAGAGCAATATGTCATTGGCTAGATCAGTGTTTTTTGACATGTTCAATATCAAAGGAGCAGCAGTATCATATACACTCAAATCCTGTGCAGATACAGTCGAAACAGCTGGAAGAAATGCTCATGATTTCACAGTAGAATCTGTGGATGGAAAAATAGACACACCACTACCTGGACTCACTGACTGTAATGAAATCCTTAACAACAGAACAAAGATCCCAGACGCCAGACATTGCATACCACCACCGTTATCTAAGACAAATAGCGATGGGATCCCACTTCTTGATCCAGATGCTGATATCCTGCTGCTATTGGGAAGAGACATTGTTAGGATCCACAAGGTTCATAAACAACACAATGGACTTCACTACGCACCATATGCACAGAAGCTTGACCTTAGATGGGTTATCATGAGTGACATATGCATAGGTGGTGCTCACAAGACAAACACAGTGAGTACCATGAAGACCTGCATCTTTGTAAATGGAAGACCAACTTGCCTAATTCCATGTGAGAATCAGATATGAGTCAAATAAATCTACAGTATTGAAGGTAACGACAAGAATCCTCTCCACAAGCCCACACAAAGTGCATTAGTGGCATCAAACAAAGAAAGATTATCTTGGAAAAACAGTCTTTGACACAACAGAAAATGACTACTCATCCACTCTATTCAAGGTATAATGTTCCTTCAGATCATAGAACGGGAGTTCTTCCAAGATGACACAAACAGCTGGGTTGGTCCTCTCGCTTTTTGCACCGCGGAGTTTACAGCCGTCTCATGTAACTGCAAATATATTAGAGATGAAGCCTGAAATGAAAGTGCACTTCACTGAGTTCATGCAAAAAATGCTTGATATTTTTCATGCTGAGCTTGCACCACCACTCAAAGAAGGGATGGAGTGTTGGTATCGCCCTGCCTTTGGAGTTTACCATCCACAAAAACCAGGACAGGTTTGTGTGGTGTTTGATTCCAGTGTTTGATTCCAGATTCCAGCACAATACAATGAAATCTCACTGAATGAGGTGTTACGTTCTGGGCTCTTTAAGGAAACTAGAAACCAGTACACACAGGCAGTTAGGGAAGCTAAGGATAGCTTTTTCAAACATAAATTTGCTTCTTGCAGTACCAACTCTAAAAGGTTCTGGGACACAGTTAAATCAATGGAGAACAAGAACACCTCTGCCCAGCTGCCCACCGCTCTCAAGCTAGGCGATACTGTCACTACCAACAACTCTACTATTATAGAGAACTTTAGCAAGCATTTTACTATGGCAGACCATGTGTTCCATCTGGCCTCCCCCACTCAGACCAACAACCCAGCACCTACCTCAGTATCTGGCCCTAGCCTCCCACAACTCTCATTTTCCAAAATCCAGACCGAAGATGTTTTAAGAGAACTACAAAACCTCAACCCCTACAAATCACCTGGACTTGATAATCTGAAACCTTTCTTCTTAAAAATGTCTGCTGAAATTATTGCATCTCCCCATCACTAGCCTTTTCAACACCTCCCTTACTTCTTCAGAGATCCCTAAAGACTGGAAAGCTGCTGCAGTAATCCTCCTATTCAAAGGGTGGGACAGTTTAGACCCAAACTGCTACAGACCCATCCTACCATGCCTCTCGAAAGTCTTTGAAAGTCAAGTCAACAAACAGATAAATGACCATTTTGAGTCCCACCAAAGCCTCTCTGATATGCAATCTGGCTTCCGATCTGGTCGTGGGAACCTTAGGAACACTTAAGGTTCTAAATTACATCATAACAGCCATCGACCAAAGACAATATTGTGCAGCTGTCTTCATCGACCTGGCCAAGGCATTCGATTCGGTCAATCATAGCATCCTTATTGACAGACTCAAGGACCTGGGTCTCTCAATTTAATGCCTTATCTGGTTCACCAACTACTTCTCTGATAGGTTTCAGTGTATTAGGTCAGAGTGCCTGCTGTCCGGCCCTCTGGCTGTCTCTGTGGTGGTGCCTCAGGGTTTGATCCTCAGGCTGACTCTAACTCCTGTATACATCAATGATATCACTTATGCTGCAGGCAACTCTCTTATCCATCTCTACGTAGATAATACCCTTGTATATACATCTGGCCCTACATTGGAAACTGTGTTAGAAAACCTCCAAAAGAGCTTTGACTACATACAACGTTCCTTCTGTGGCCTCCAACTGTTGTTAAAATGGTAAAACCTAATGTATGATATTCAACCAGTCCCACTCTGCACCTGCCTGCCCAACAAGCATCACCACTCTGGATGGGTCTGAGCTGGAAAATTTCAAAAATGACAATTTCCTTGGGGTCTGGCTAGACTCCATACTCTACTTTCAGACCCACATAAACCATCTCCAGTACACGATCAAATCTAGGACTTGCTTTTCATTCACTCTTCCTGCCAAACAAGCCCTTGTGAAAATGACCATCCTCCCGATGCTTGAATTTGGTGATGTTGTCTACAGAACTGCTTCAAACTCTCTTCTCAAGAAATTGGATGTAGTATACCACAGTGACATCCATTTTATTTTCAATGCCCCATACAACACCCACCACTGCAACCTCTACTGACTAGTTAGATGGTCCTCATTACACACCCGGTGCCTGAACCACTGGTTCCACCTCATCTACAAGTCCATACTAGGCAAAACACCACCTTACCTAAGCTCATTAATTTTCATAGCATCACCCACTCTCAACCTGCACTCAAGCAGGTATATCTCCCTAATTGCTACAAAAGCTTGCACCTAATTTGGCCGCCTCTCCTTCCAATTTTCTGCTGCTAATGATTGGAAAAATGTATAAAAATCCCTGAAACTTGAGTCCACCGTCTCCATCACTACTTTTAAGGCATTATTTTCAAATCTACTGATCGACCGCTGCACATGTTGACCCTACCCCCTCTCTTTGCCCGTTTATGCCCTAGTGCACTCATCAAAGCCTTAAGAAAAGCATTAATACTTGTATATACCAATCCTCTTCCCTGATACTAACAACTGCAATGCTGCTGACACAGAAAACAGGTGTATCTTTCTCTCCAGCCAGTAACTTCTCAAAAGGAGATCTGCTTAAGAACCAGTGGAAGAGAGTTCAACATTCAGGGCTTGGTGGCGGAGAGAATATTTGAGCATGCAACAGTGTCTCCAGAAATGGCAATCACCGAAACCCAATCTTAAAGAAGGAGTCATAGTCCTGATGAAGGACAGTCAAACAAAAAGATATCAGTGGCCAGTGGGAATTATTATGAAGGCTATTCCCAATAAAGATGGACTGGTTAGAAAGGTGAAAGTTAAAATGATGAGAAATCAGATGGTCAAGATTTTCTCTAGACCCATTTCTGAGGCCTCCTCCTGTGCTCTCAGGAGGCCGAGAATACTCACCAGCCTCTTCAACATGGGGGTCAGTCACACAGTTGTGGCTAAGTCAGGTGACATCATGGTTACCATAGGTCATGTAGTCTGTGGCCTGCTGAGGGCGAACTGGTAAAATAGTAGCTATTCCCCTGGACAGACTCTAATTTGAAAAGAACTTAGGTATATGTATATAGTGGCATCTTTCTTAATATGCCAGGTGAGGAGTGTAATGGAATTAGTGTAGTGCAGTGGTCCTCAAACCCTTCCATGGAGGGCCTAGTGTATGCAGGTTTTTGCTTTTACCTTGTACAAGCCTGATGGAGTAGCTCACTAATTGGTTAGGATCTCCCCTCACCTGGCAGTCTAGGTCCTAATTATGCTCTAATTGGAGGGAAAGACCAAAAACCAGCATACACTAGGCCCTCCATGGAAGGGTTTGAGGACCAGTGGTGAAGTGGTTTCTTTTATATGTCCTTTTCTACCCCCTGCTGGTGATTGTAAGTAGCTGCACTAAAGAGGAAGTGAGGGAACAGTTAATGAGAATAGGTGGAAGTGATGTTTAAGAATTTAAAAAAATATCTATGGCTTCATAAAGGGAGCCTCACAGTGTATTTATCCTCTTAATCCTGTGCCTTAAAGTCTACACACCAGCTTCATCTGTAAGTTATCTTTTATATACATGTTTACGTTAATATTTATTTGGTTTGAGTACAGTATATTTGATAATGCTTAGTTTATTGTCAACTGTATTCAAGCTTTGTCGTTAAAGCATTGGTGTTTGTGTAAATGGTATTTACAGATTACAATGCATGCTTCTAAATGTTGATTTATATCAATAATTCTGAACTGATGTATTAGAGATATTTTGTACTTACAACAATTATTTTATTTTGTATTTTGTTTTCTTATTCACAGTGTAACAAAAAGGTGATATATTTTTCTAGATTAATTACTGCCAAACACAACAACATGCCTGTTCCTTGGAGAATGTAATGTTGGAGAATATAATGTTAAACTAGCTGTATAGCTAAAGAACATGTTGTCTGCAAAAATCTTTAGTGAGGACAATATAACATTGATGTTGGGTGACTTTATGCCAAACCTGGCGAAAGATATCAAGTAGCCTGCCTTTATTGTCTCTTGTGACCATCCATCTTCCGCTTCATCACATTCCAGAGGTCTCTTTATTTTTTCCAGAGCTGTATATAATGAACTTGATCAGTGTTTTAGTACCTTGCTACTAACTACATCCTGTTCCAGTAAGGCAATATCCATAGACACAACCTTATGTTATTTTGGTAGTTGCAGTTATTAAGCGTAAAATGTGCTGTGCCTCAAATTTTTGTCCCACCCAAGTGTGAAATGTCATGAAAAACATTGGGACCCACTGCCCTAGCATACTAGGTAACTTCAGATTAATATACAGTATACCACACAGATACTGTATTTCCTTCCCAATATGGCCAAAAAGCTGTCAGATTTGGTTAGCTAATCCTGTTTGCTAGGGAGCCACTTACTTCGAATAGCTAAGTTATTAGACAAAATAATAGCATTTACTTTTCACATTAATAATCTGTCAGGGTATGACAATGTACCCGAGTCAAACTTTTGTTTAAAAGCATAGTTAGGACGGAAACGCCACTTAAGATTTTCCCTATTTTTGGTTTTGTTCAAATTGCCTTTTAAACGAGAGTGATAGGGGCACTAATATAATAGCATCAAAATCACTATTTTTAAAACACTAAGAAGGCTCGACACAACATGAAACTTTGTTCAAAGTATCACCAGGGGCTGTACACATGAACTCGAGCATTGATAAAATTGTTAGTGTACACAGAGTTTACTAAAAAGAACGGTTTTGTACAACTCATTTTAGTAGTTTGTGTTTCTGCTGGCTGCCATTTTGCCAGTCAAAAAGTGTTGATCTCTGAAAGCGAAAGAATGGACTCCATAGGAAGAAATGTCAAGAAGTTGTAATTCTAATGAATTCTAATTATGTTACATTTGGAAATCAACACTTTTTGACTGGCAAAATGGGAGCCACCAGAAACTGCTAAGGTGAGTTGTACAAAACCTTTCGTACTAATCTTACTATAAAAAAGCCCTCCACCACTCCTGTCATCAATAAAACGATTTTAATTACAAAAAAGATACTAACCTAAAAATGGGACTACTAAATGTACGATCCCTTACCTCAAAGGCAATTATAGTCAATGAACTAATTACAGATCATAAACTTGATTTGATTGGCCTGCGTGAAACATGGCTTAAGCCTGATGAATTTATTGCCCTTAATGAGGCCTCTCCTCCTGGTTTCCTTGGTAACCATATCCCCCGCAAATCTCGCAAAGGCGGTGGTGTGGCCTTCATTTATGACACTGATCTTAAACTTACACCCCAAAAAATGACTGGGTTTGTGATTTTGAGGTTGTAGCCATGAAATCTGTGCGGCTTAATCAATCTGTTTTCATAGCAACTATTTACAGGCCACCTGGGCCATACACAGTGTTTCTTAATGAATTCCCTGAATTTTTATCTGGCCTAGTAGTGATGGCAGATAATATTGTAATTTGTGGTGATTTTAACATTCATATGGAGAACTTGAATGACCCTCTCCAAAAAGCTTTTATAGCAATAATTGATTCAGTGGGTTTTATCCAACATGTCTCAGGACCTACACACTGCCATAGTCACACGTTGGACCTTGTTTTGTCTCATGGCATAGATGTTGTAAATCTCAGTGTTTATCCTCGTAATCCAGGAATTTCAGACCACCATTTCATTACATTTACTGTCACATCAGTAACTCCAATTGTAACCCAACTGGGGACTTTTAAGAGCCGTAAAATAAATTCTCTAACAACCCAAAGGTTCTTGGATGCCCTTCTTGACTCATTCAACCACACCAATGATGTCAGAGTTAACACCTCTGTGAATGATCTTACTGAAGATTTACACCTAACTCTGTGTAACACACTGGATGCAGTTGCACTGCTAAAAACTAAACATATCATTAACAAGAAACTTGCACCCTGGTATACAGAAAACACCAGAACCCTAAAGCAGGCCTCCAGAAGATTGGAGCGGAAATGGCATTCTACCAAGTTGGAAGTATTTCGACTAGCTTGGAATGACAGTACTCTGCATTACCATAATGCACTTACTTCTGCCTGATCAGCCTATTTCTCCAACCTAATTGAGGAGAACAAAAATATCCCAAAATTGATTTTTGATACAGTTGCAAAGCTAACTAAAAAGCAGAATTCCACAAATGAAATAGGACTACATTTTGGCAGTGATGAATTCATGAGCTTTTTTGATGAAAATATCATTACAATTAGAAAACAAACCACAGAATCCTCCCTTAAGAAGCATATATCCCCTAAACTCACATGTCCTGAGATTGTGCAGAACAGTCAGGATGTTGGTTTAGGAAGGACACTGGAATTGTTTACTCCTGTATCCCTTGAGAGTTTCACTAAAATAGTAAAGGCTTCAAAGCCTTCCAGCTGTCAACTGGACCCTATTCCAACTAAATTTCTAAAAGGGTTACTCCCTCTGCTTGGCTCGCATATGCTAAAAATAATAAATTGCTCTCTAGTATCTGGGTGTGTACCAAACTCCCTAAAATTGGCTGAAGTGAAGCCACTCTTAAAAAAGCCTAACCTTGACCCAGAAAAAATTCCTGCCTATTTCAAATCTACCATTTCTCTCAAAAATATTAGAAAAAGTGGTCGCCCAGCAACTCAGTGCATTCCTAAAGACTAATAACACTTATGAAAAGCTCCAGTCTCGGTTTAGACCCCATCGTAGTACTGAGACTGCACTTGTAAAGGTGATAAATGACCTTCAAGTTTCATCTTACTATATATATAAGCATAGGGCAAATTGGGTCTGGTCAATATAACACACCTAAGAGCTGTTCTTAGGCACGATGCATTGCAGAGCACAGCCATTGCTGTAGTATATTGTCAAAATGTCACAAAGACCAAAAGATGTATAATTGCTTGTATAAAACGATACAATGAATTTAAAGCTATAAAAAACATGTGCTGTCATATCTATGGTATACACAGTCTCTTATAAATGAGATGGTAAAAATTCTAAAAGCTGACTGGCTGATAGCTGTGGTATATGAGACCCTACACCAAGGGTATAATATCAAATTAGTTTTGGTGGGTGTGTCATATAGTGCCAATGTACCACAGCTAAGCGCTGTGCACAGACTGTGGTCAAGATGCTTGCTGGATAGATGCTGCTGTCATCTTCCAGTAGTCCTGCTTTTCCCCAGTTGTACTCTGAATTACAAAAAAATGCTTCCTCATCAGTGGCCCCATCTGTATTTAGCTATGCAATGGAGCAGCTAACCTGATATTATGCAGTATATAGGTGTCATTTGAGCTAAATTATCATAATTGCAGAAGGGAACTTTCTTTTTTCTTTGTCATTCAAATAACAACAACAATAGAAAATGGAAGCCACCACACAAATGCACACAATGGTGAATATCAAAGCCTTTGGCCACTTTGTAAAGGGGGCCCAAGTCCATTATGCCAACACAGGACTTT
Source organism: Umbra pygmaea (assembly GCA_016801145.1). Taxonomy (NCBI): domain Eukaryota; kingdom Metazoa; phylum Chordata; class Actinopteri; order Esociformes; family Umbridae; genus Umbra; species Umbra pygmaea. The sequence continues at coordinate 4,186 of JACXGM010020995.1, read as the reverse complement.
ACACAATGGAAAAGGCCGTTCATTTGAAGTTAAGCCAGGTATAAAAGTACCCAAAGGTCGTGGCATTAACCATACACTTTCAGGGCAAGTATCAACTAGTATCCATAGGATACCCAAACAACATTTACCATGATGGGAAAGGTAAGATGACTGAAAACATCTCACCTCAGAAGATACCATCTAAATTGCAATATCAATTGAAATTGATTGTTTAGAGTTAATTGCTGTTGTTTTTTACATCCAGATCATCTTCTACGAGGACAGGAACTTCCAGGGTCGTTCCTATGAGACCAGCTCTGACTGCCCTGAGCTGACCTCCTACCTGAGCAGGTGCAACTCCTGCAGGGTGGAGAGCGGCTGCTTCATGGTCTATGACCATCCTAACTTCCAGGGAAACCAGTACTTCGTGAGGAGAGGAGAATACGGTGACTACACACGTATGGGCATGTCTGACTGCATCCGATCCTGCCGTAGCATCCCCATGGTAATTAAACAACAAATTCATATTATTTGTACCATTGCTAGTATAGTGATAATTGAAATAACGGTGCTTGTGGTTTTCTGTTACAGCACAGGGGACAGTTCAGAATGAGGATCTACGAGAAGGAGAACTTTGGAGGCCAGATGCATGAGATGATGGACGACTGTGAGAACATGATGGATCGTTACCGCATGTCCGACTGCCAGTCCTGCAACGTGATGGACGGCCACTGGCTGATGTACGAGCAGCCCCACTTCAGAGGCAGGATGATGTACCTGAGGCCTGGGGAGTACAGGAACTTCAGCAGCATGGGGGGCCACATGGGCAGTATGAGGTGGCAGTCTATGAGACGCATTATGGATTCTTGTTAATTCACTGTTTCACGCAAATATTACATTTAAAAATAAAGGATTGTTTAAAAGCATCAATTTAATTTGTTATTAATTACATGTATTCAATGTTACAGGTAAACTGGAAATATTAACATGAAATTGGTTAAATAGAGTTCCTCCTATATTGTTGCAAAGAACCTATCAATCGATAAAATGTATTTATAAAGCCTTTTTTATAACGGCGATACCTGTCCTTAATTCTCATTGATTTGTGTTGTAGAGAGCAGCAGTAATGTTATATTTTTCTCCAAAACATAATTTGTGAACGCACCCAAAATAGTATTTTGTAATTGATAGGCTTGATGAAAATGGTTTCATATTTTGTATCAAACTACTTTATATCTTGTAGTTTAAAAATAGAGTGAAATACTTTGTTAATATATCATCATGACTTTCAATACTTTAATAAAGATCTAACAAAACATACAGGTGCAAAATCAAGATGCCTACAAACATGAAAGGGATCAAGTGTAGGAGAGGGAGTGAGGTTATATATGTGGTCACGACTAAACAGTCATTGTGGAATCTGAAAAGACATCTCTTGCAAGCACGATAGTGTACATGGCTATGGGTTCTCTGACTTATCCCGGACAGCAAATTGGCATAGCACTGCCCAGGATTAGTGACTTGGTTGGATGAACCATGTGAGTGTCCCTCGCTATCCCGTATGTGTCCAATAAATTGTGGAGCTGCCGACAAGACAGGATCAGTGAGGAGTTGGACAAGGCCAATTTGGAGGGGACAAAAATGAGGAAAAAATCTAACACACAAAAAAATGTACAAACGTAACCAATGTTGTGCTGCAAAGCCGTTAAAGAGCAGGTTGTCAATCCATTCACCGCTTGATGTGTTTGTTCACATCATCTCAGCAGTGTATTAAAAATGACATCTAGTAAATCTTTGAACATGGAGTGTTAATAATAATAAATGCAATGTCAGGATCACAATTTTTACAATTGAAGTGCTATAAAATCTGGTGAAATTACAAATTCAGTGTGCATTGCATAAAAAAAATATTAAATTGCAAATAGACATTCAGCAAAAGAAAAATGGCAAGTGATGTATGCCCTCAAATCTGCAAATGTGTATGGATTTGTCCTGAACCCCTTAAAGAACTTGGGAGCAACTAGTGTATACAGACCTTCTGTATAGTGTAACGTGTCATAATGTAATTGCGTGAAGGACAGTGAGTGAGTGAAACAGCGTGTGTGTGTGTTCAAATGTATACCTCAAATTTGCAGCACATTCGCCAGGAGACATTCTTCATGACTACTATGTCAAACATCTCCCTCAGATAAGGCCAAGGATGATTGGGAATGCCTTGCTGCTTGTCGAATCTCTGGGATCTCCGTTTTCTTCATTTTCAATCATGTCACCGTACATAATACTATGCTAACGTTACCGCGATCAAGACGCAATGATTTGCCGGGAATGAATGCCACCGAATCTGTCAAGTTGTCATGTAGTGGTTTCGTCAAATGCAATGTATATTTCCATCCAATTAGATTGAATTCGGTATTGATGTTGAGAGAAATATTAACGGTAACTTCACTGAAATTATTTGAAACTAAAGTAACAAGACAATTTTGTAAAATGTAAGGAGTAGAAAGTACCGATATTCGTGTTAAAAATGTAAGGAGTAAAAGTAAAAAGTCGGCACAAAATAAATAAAGTATTTAAAGTAAAGTAAAAATATCTGAAAAATCTACTTAAGTACAGTAACGAAGTACAAATACTTCCCATCTCTGGTGTGAGGAGATGAGACAGATGCAAAGGAGTACTTGAAAAGACCAGGGCCCGGTTCCCCAATAACGTTCATACTTAGCGCGCTAAGAAGACTCAAAAAGATATAAAGCTGGTTAAACAATGAGCAAACCACCTTGCGGACCACCAGCTCTGCCTCTGCTGGTCCGCCTGTGTCCCACCAGTGCTATGCTAGCTGGGTAAAGACTGCTGCACAGTGGCATCGACTAGCGACTTGAGCTCAAACAACGCTAAGAGAGAGCTTACGAATGGTCCAGACCAACCTTACGAAAGTGTTACTTACAGAAGATATACTTAGTGTACGAACGTGTCGGGAACCGTGCCATGAGGTTGAGAGAGAGGTTAAGGAATAGGTTAAGAACTACTTAGCGATAAGAACGTTTTGGGAAACCGGACCCAACTGTTTTTATTACACACTTCACAAAATAACAAGCCACAATGGGCAAAAAGGCATATACACTGAATAAAAATATAAATGCAACACTTTTGTTTTTGCCCCCATTTATCATGAGCTGAACTTAAAGATCTAAAAATTATAATGTACACAAAAGGCATATTTCTCTCAAATATTGTTCACAAATCTGTCTAAATCTATGTTAGTGAGAACTTCTCCTTTGCCAAGATAATCCATCGACCTTAAAAGTAAAGATGTTATTTAGACAGCATGATTATTGCACAGGCGTGCCTTAGGCTGCCCACAATAAAAGGCCACTCTAAAATGTTCAGTTTTATCACACAGCACAATGCCACAGATGTCGCAGGTTTTGAGGGAGCAAAACTGACAACTCCCATACAGTGATTTAAAGCCACAACAGGTGGATTCAGCACCACAGCCAGCTCTGAAGCCTAAAGAATCACAAACAATTCCGATTAGAAACCACAACTCTGGGTTGTCAAACTCAGATTTCACAGTTTCAGAACAGGTGGTAACAATTAGTTCAGTCAACTCTTAGGTCTATGCAACCCAGAGTAAAGCGCGAGCATGAGGATATAAAAAGCCCTCATCAATGGAACACAGATAACACAGGTCAATCATGGCAACAGGAGAAAAAAATTCTCAAACCACCTATTCCTCTCCAGTGGAATTAGAAATATTAATGATTACTTATGCCAAAAATGAACCTCCAGTTAAGAAGAAAAGCAATACCATAGCAGCAGCAATGAAACTGGGGACATAAAGGGATCAATTAGAAATTATTTTAACATATTGTATCCAAGGCAGTAGCTTTTCATCCGGATGTGGAGGCTTGAATGTAGCGATTCAGATGCTACAAGGCTATCAGCTCACGTTAGCACTCCATTCATTCCAATGAGTTTAGGGGTCACTTTGACAGCGAATAAATTGAAATTGGAAGCGTTTAAAGACTCTATTTCTCCATTGTTTATTTCTAAAGAAACAGGACTATGGATAAAAAGCTCCAATACCTTGTACCTCACGTTATGGCCCCGTATCAGCAGTTTTTGTAAACGTATGCTAGTTCCTGTCTCATAACCACGTGACTTCCTGTCGCACAGTAGAGAAATTACCGTATATTCCAGTAGATGCTCG
>JACXGM010020994.1:0-17497 GCA_016801145.1 Umbra pygmaea | reverse complement strand
TTTAAGTTGAGTGTTTGGTCTTGTCTCTTGTTGTTCAATGTATCCTGTGACGTGTCCTGTTCTGGTGTGTTATGTGTCCAGTCTAGTTATATCGTTTCGCCCCTCGTGGCAGTATTTTGTTTCTAGTTCAATAAAGTATATTGTATGAGTGCAACCTTCGCGCCTGTCTCTCACTCCAATCTACTGAGGGAACGTGACACTTTCAGTTGAACATTATGTGTCCGAATATGTTGTATTTTTAAATGGCATGGATAGTTTTATTTTTTTAATTTCCAAGTTTAGACGATTAATTTCTCCATTAGTTTGAATGCAAAACGGATGTAACACCACTCATAGTTTACAGGCATACTACATCAACAAGATTGAGCAATATGGCAGTGGGAAGACAAAGTCAGACACTAGCTTTGCTTGTCATTAGAATTTTATGAAAAAATCAAGTGCAGCGTCAAATCAAGTGCAGCGTACCATGAGTAGCTAACAATATTCTGACGTACCGGAATTGTGCTCAACGATGCAACACGTCTTAAACACCGCGCTCTGCCCATCCAATGCTCCGGTCGATTGTTTTCTAGCCCACTAGCTGTAGCAACGCCATAGCTTGCCGGCAATCTAGCTAGCCTATAAAAGTGTTATTGTCTAAATTATATCTTTTCATATAGCCTATATTATGTACATTAGGGAAATGTTATTGCAACTTGCTACTTCACGGCAAGTCGTACAGTGGCAGTCAAAATTATTCAACCCCCATTGCAAATCTGGGTTTTCAAATCAAACAAAAGCAATTGAAAAAGCTCAACCCAACCAATGCATCAAGAGGTTTCCCCAAATTGAACTGCAAATGCAACTAATAATGACTTTTTTAAATTATTCAAACCTTTGAGGGCAAGCCTCTTTAGTACTTAGTAGAGCACCCTTTTGCTGTTACGAACTGCTGCAAACGAGAAGCATAGCCAGACACCAGCCTCTGGCAGTGTTCGTGAGGAATCTTAGCCCATTCCCCATGAGCAATTGCTTACAGTTCAGTAATATTCAAGGTTTTGCGTGGTGCAACTGAGTTCTTCAAATCCCTCCAGAGATTATCTATAAGTTTCAAGTCAGGTGACTGTGATAACCACTTCAGAATCTTCCAGGACTTCTTCTGCAACCAAACCTTGGTGGAATTTGATGTAAGCTTAGGATCATTGTCCTGTTGCAAGGTCCAATTACGCCCAAGCTTTAGCATCCTCACAGATGGCATGCAGTTTTCTCCTAGGACTCCTTGATACTTCAATGAGTCCATTTTGCCTTCCACACGCTGCAGGTTTCCTGTGCCAGAGGATGCAAAGCAGCCCCAGAGCATTACTGAGCCACTACCATGCTGTGTTCATTTCAGCATATGCTTAATTCTTCTTCATTTAGACATACCGTGGACACATTGTGCTGAAATGTTTCAGTTTTGTTTCATTTTCTTTATGTGAATTTGAATATATTGGTGCTGACGTTTCTTGTGCTTTTGGGTCAGAAGTGGTGTACATCTTGGTGTTGTGGCATGGAAACCTTTTGCGTTTAATATGCACCTTACTATGCTTGCTAAACTCTCAGTGCCTGTTGCCACCAAGTCTTGTTGCTGGTCTTTTGCAGTCACTCATGGGAATTTCAGTGCCTTCACTATCTTTCTGTATCCTGTACCATGTTTGTGAAAGGCAATGATCTGTTCTCTTAACATTTTGGACCATTCTTTTGACATGTTTCTCACCTGCAGTCAAACGTGTCACTCAACAATTCCCTAGCCAGTTCATGTATTTCATTTGTTCCAGCTCAATTCCCCCTGGTGCACCTAATGAAGTCCTTGATTAGTTGCATTAGGTGTGCTTGAGACAACACCTGTTTTGCATATTTGTGCTGTTGTAGGGATTTTTTCAGGGGGTTGAATAATTTTGAGATTTGCATTATCAGTTAGATTTGGGGAAACCACATTCCACATTCATTGTGTTGAGCTATTTCAATTGCTTTTGTTTATTTGTTCATTGCAAACAGCGGAAAGTCTGTTAATAAAAATAAATTTAAAATGGGGGCGAATCATTTTGATTGCAACTCTATTTTGCTTCAGACTTTCAGTCTGAGTCTTACCATTCAGCTGAGGATTACCAAGAAAGACTTGATCTAGTCAGGCTTCCGGTTTAGCCTAGCTGAGACTCCAGTCATCAAAGTCTTAAGCAGTGAAACTGTCAGTGTAGCACCTTCAGTGCTGTCAGACCCACACCCATTTATTACTACCCTTAGAGGCAAATATTTAGAAGTGTTTGCAGAAAAGATAGATCTTTACATCCAAGAATGTTCTAGGTAATGTCTAACAGGGTCAGATTATACTTCTTTTTTATATACTGTTTCTATGTTGAGACAAGATAAAGTAAAACTCAAGACCCAGGTCAACACCGGTTAGTGATATTATGCATGTGATTTGTCCCATTCTCTGAAGAGGAACCTGGTTTTAAAGAATGGGTGTGACAGGTCAATGTTTAACCTGTTATAAATATAAACTTGTGCAGCAATTTTAAAGCAATTTATGTTACTGGGAATCTGAGTTACTGGTAGTGACTGCAACAGTAATATTTTTGTTGGCAGTGGAATTTTTGCATTGTTTGTTTCAGGTGCTGTACATCTCGTTTTGCAGTGCACATCCACCGTGAATATTTCCTATCCTACTAGCGAAACAAATGCCAAAACAAAGGTCCCCAATCCATGAAAGTTGTTTGATATCTTCTCTCTCATTACCTTCAGCCTTGAAATATTCTGTATATATCAGGTATCTCCAACCCTGGTCCTGGAGAGCTACTGTCCTGATTGTTTTCACTCCAACCCTTATTTTGAACACTTGATTCTAGTAACAAGCAGGTTGATGTTATTAATGAGGCTACATTTTCCTAGGTTTGGAGTGAAAACCCTGATCCTGGTTCCCTTGTGTGTGCTTTTGGTCTGTCTCTATGTTTGTTTGTCTTCATCATGTTCCAGAGCCCCAGTTCCTGTATTACCTGCACTCCTGAAGGCAGCATTTCCATCACCGCTGATCCTGAGCACCTGTCCCCTCTGCCGCACCTGGGGCTGATTGCCACCCTCCCTTTATTAGTTCTGAGCTCTGATCGTGACATCCAGAACCCAATGTTTTGTTTTGCGAAATTATGCTACCAATAATCTTTCTGTGAATGGACATTCACCTGACCTGTTCTGAACGTCCTTTGCAGTGACCTCTGGGTTCTGTTGGGAAGATCTGATTGGTTTTCAGCCGATTTCCGGTTCTGTTGGGAAGATCTGATTGGTTTTCACCCAAGTTCCGTGCCTTGAACTGTTTTCTTTAAATTCAGTTCGTTGACAATGTTTCTGACAGTTGGAACTGGTATGTAGAAATATTTAGAGTTTTTATAGCCTTTTTTCTGTTTTGTATAAGTCGATTATCTTCACATTCAGTAATAATTCAAAATTCTGTATTAAATGTTGAAGAAAAAGTCATGTTTCACACTGTGTATGTAGAGTTCAGAACAACTTGTCTTTTCAATTTCAAATTTTTTTTTTCCAGTAGAGGCCAAACCCCTATATAGCTATAGTCCTCTAAGAGTTGTCTGGGCCTTTCTCAAATGGGCTGAATGTTGCTTTCATCAACAAAAATAATGACTAAAAATCATCTTCAATTAACCTTTATCACGTGACAAAACCAGACGAGACGCAACGTAAATGGTGGTCATGTGACGATGACATAATTAAATGTATGATGCAATAATGTTTATGAATAAAAACAAGACTAAATGTGGTTTACAAAATAAAAATTATGCTAAAATGTCTCTTCATCTTCGTTGACCAAAACGAGACAGACAAAATGTTATAATGTTATTTCGTCTCGTTTAGTTGCGTTATTATTAATATTTTGCAGTGTTTCTGTTTCCTGTAGGGGTGGGCGGATCGATCCCAAAATATTGATAGTACCGATATTAAGTCTTGTTTTTAAAGATTGTTACTAGAGTCATTAGGATCGATACCACTTTCAGTTTATTAAGATTAATTCAGTAATAAATGCATGCTGCTCAGGATCTGATGGCTGGCTAAAGTATGTAAATGAAATGATTTGTGAACCTACCATCTGCTCTTTTTTTGCAGTTAGTAGGGGAATTATTTTTTTGTTATGTTCAGTGTACTTCAGTGAGTTACTACCAGGCTCAGTATACTCTATGTAAGTCATGCTAAATCTGGGAGATTCAGAGACTCTCCAGTAACTGATAGGTTGCTTGATCAAATCAAAAAGCCAACAATTTGAAAAATCCGTAATTTTGTCCCTTAGCAAGGTAGTTAACCCTTTACCTGGAAATGTTACTGTAAAATGGAACTAAAATGCAGCTGGTCCAGTAAAACTAAGTAATAATCATTTCAGATGGACTGGGTTAGATTCTGGAAATCTTACAACAGACTTTATTTACTGATCACATGTTGATGGGCTTGTTTGGACATTCTGTCCTGTCAGTCTTTAAGGGGCTGGAGAACCCCCAACCATGCAGATCCACTGGACAGACTGGTTCCTTCACAAGCAGAAACCTGCCGCAGGTCCACAAAGAAACATTAAGGTAACATGATGAATGACAAGTGGATACAATCAGTGTGTATTGAATACACAAGCCTTTCACGTCAAGTCTAATGGAAACACCTTCTAATCCATTTCACCAACATAATCAAAGATTACATACCTTGGATTGACTAAGATAAACATAAAATCAAACAACAAAGTGCATTATCCTGATAAAATGATCTAACCCTGCAATGATTTCCAGTAACTAATCCCTGTTCCAAAAACCCTTTGTGATTTTTTATCCTGATTTGGAAACATCCAATATAATTATTACTGGAGTTTTCCTATTGGATTTGTTGTAAACATGTTATAAAGACCAATGCATTGTGTTTGGTATGCAATAGGAATGTACTGAATCATGATTTAAAATCCAAAAGGTTTTTTGGCTTGAGGTGGTACAAATATAGTTAAAAGCACTTTACTGGGAGTCAAGATATTTCTCGAATCATTGTAAAACCTTTGAAGATGCATGTCATCTCATCCAGCTGGGCTTGTAGAAATTCATGAGGTATACAGGCCTCCAGACAAAATAGCAAGCAAGTATATTCTAGTTCCTCCAGTACTATGTTTAAGTGGTTTGCAATGCTTCCAATAACCTTTTGGCTTGGTTCCTCCCTCACTAATGGTTTCAGGACCACTTGAGGCTGTTAACACTGCAATATCAGTACCTCAGAACTAATGCAATACTGGTAAACTAGCAAAAAAACGTTTATGTAGCTTTATGCATTAGATATATAATATTTACACTGTTATATTTATCAAGGGTACACGTATTGTTTTTAAATTACAGAACAATTAATGACATTATTTAAAAAGCATAGTGTGACTAGATGAAAATTCAAATACTGTAAAGCGAGTGTAACAACCACTAATGCTCTCAGCCAAGAACAGCTTTTGGTTAATCCACTAAGGTGAACAAACCCCACATTGAACTTTCACTGAAATTCATGCCCTCAAGCTTTTTGTGGGTTTGACATGATAGTAGGCTTAAGTGTAGTTCAGCAGGAAATTGTTCAGGCATGTTGCGTGTTGCTGAACAAATATGGGGTTTCTATTTTAGCCCAGGTGTGTGTAAGGCAGGCAGAGTTACTACAGGGAGGTTTGAGACCAGGCCACCGCATTCCTTCATAAAAGGCTGAGTTGTAAGTAGTTGTTAATGGTTGGCATAAAGATGGTCTTGTCTCAGTGATCTTTCTTTAGCCAGTTCACACACACTTATTGCTGTTAGTGTTCTACTGACAAATATCAGATTGGGTCCCGTGGTATTGAAAAAAAGTTACTCTGTAACCAAAGAACAAACTCCCTGGGTGAAGTAAATCACTAAATCCATGGATACTATTCGCTAAAGTGCGTTGTGTGATACATCGTAATGAAGAAAGACTTTAGTCGGATTATCATGTTTTTATTCATGTACATACATTTATTTCATACTGAAATGCTTTAAAAACATTTAATGAGTTATTAAAACAAGCAGAAGTAGATGGCAAGACAAAAAGTGACATTTCTTTACTCTCTCTCGTATGCCACACCCACACACATTTGACAAACTTGTTTAACAATGAAAACAATGTTTTCTTTCTGTGATGGAAATGTAGGATTAAGGGGAGGAGGAAACTGCTCACACCAGTCATTATGACCCCACTCCCACCCCCACAAGCCTCCACCCACATGTGGTTGTATAAATCCAACAGCCGATGTCCTGTACTCTTCACAAACTCCTCTCCAGCCAGTGCAGTAAGACAGCAGACCTCAGCACTACGATGTACTCCAACAGCAGCTTCAGGTCCTCAGGAGGTTCCTCTCGCTTCTCCACCTCTGGAGGTGGCCGCATGAGTGCTGGCAGCATGTTCGGTGGTGCGGGGGGTTCCGGTGTGCAAATCTCAAGATCCAGTGTCTCCAAGTCGTACAGCGCTGGTGGAGCTGGTTTTGGGGGTGCCAGTTCTGGCGGTGGTTTCAACCTGGCTGATGGCTTGGACCTGCAGGTGTCTGCCAACGAGAAAGCCACCATGCAGAACCTGAACGACCGTCTGGCCACATACCTGGCTAAGGTCCGCGCCCTGGAGAAGGCCAACGCTGATCTGGAGCTGAAGATCCGTCAGTTCCTTGAGGCCAAGACCTCCCCCACTGCTCGCAACTATGACAACTTCTACCAAACCATCCACGAACTCCAGGGAAAGGTATGTGAACTGGATCACAACTACAATAAAACATTATGTCAGTATTTAACCAGTAAGATCACAACACTTCTCACAACAACACTCTCTCCTGAACCAAAGTAATATTATGGGAGGCTGTTAACATTTAATATTTGTTAATGAATAAAGGCTTATGACCAGAAGAAGCTGTAGAATAATATCTACAATAAGGTAGACTAGTAACCTGATAAATTATGGAAACAGTTAGAAATGTGTTATAAATGTTTTTTTGGCTCATAAATGTAGACTTATTTTCACGAATTTCTTGCTGTACTGTAAGACTTCCTGTTTGGGACAACTGTCAGACACAAGCACACACAAAACAGCCTCAAAAGGAAATCATGAGTTCAAACTGTAGATCCATTCATCACTTCAGTCCAGATCAAATTCTCAGAAATTCAGAAATCTTCTCTTTCTCTTTTAGATCCAGGATGCCACTCGCACAAATGGTGGAATCTACCTCAGCATTGACAATGCCAAGCTGGCAGCAGATGACTTCAAGATCAAGTAAGTAAATGTTGCATGACAATATAGATGCTTTAACCCACAGTTTGTTTAATGTGTAGTCAAAGAAACAGATGCAGTGATGTTAAATAAAGATGTAATTATTTACACAGGTATGAGTCTGAGCTGAGTATGAGGCAGTCTGTGGAGGCCGACATTGCTGGCCTGAGGCGGGTGCTGGATGAGCTGACCATGTCCAGATCCGACCTGGAGATGCAGATCGAGGGGCTGAGAGAGGAGTTGATCTTCCTCAAGAAGAACCATGAGGAGGTGAGCATGTGTAATAAAAACAGATTCAGTCATCCAAAAATAATTCTATAATATATAGTACGTGATAGTCATACACTTGTTTAACCCAAACTAATACTTTTCTTCCAGGAGCTGTTGGCCATGCGTTCTCAGATGAGCGGTCAGGTGAACGTGGAGGTGGACGCAGCACCGCAGGAAGATCTCAGCAAAGTCATGGCTGAGATTCGTGAACACTACGAGGCAGTCGCTGCTAAGAACAACAGAGAGCTGGAAAGCTGGTTCCATGCCAAGGTAGTTTCTCACTAATAACAATATTATGTAAGGTAATCAAAACATTTGAAATCAATTAAACTGTTTGTGAAATAACATTATGTTGGATGTTGTTATCGACAGAGTGAGGAACTGAACAAGGAGGTTTCAGTTACTGCAGAAGTCATCCAAACATCAAAATCAGAAATTTCAGAAGTGAAGCGTACGCTGCAAAGTCTTGAAATCGAACTGCAATCACAACTAAGCATGGTAAGACAGAAATCAGTGAATTTTAATTTCTGTCACCCATCATTTTGATGTTCTGAACTGATTATCTCATATTCTGTTTTTGTCTCTCCAATAGAAATCATCGTTGGAAAACACCCTTGCAGAAACCCAGAACCGTTACAGCATGCAGCTGATGGGTTACCAGATGCAGGTGACCAGCTTGGAGGAGCAGTTGGTAAACCTCAGAGCCGACCTGGAGCGCCAAGGTAGTGAATACCGGATGCTTCTGGACATCAAGACCAGACTGGAGATGGAGATCGCTGAGTACAGGAGGCTCCTGGATGGGGAGGCTAGCAGGTGAGCTTTGAGGCTCGATTTTCATGTTTTTAATATAGCATAGACAGAGTAAAAAAACTTTCCTTGAATTGATAGAAGCTAAATAATTTCTTTCTGTTTAATTCATTTTCAGCGTGTCAAACTCATCCTCTTCAACATCATCAACCACGACAACACGCAAGGTGGTGACAATTGTGGAAGAAGTTGTGGACGGCGTGGTCACCAGCTCCACAGCCGGGACAGTGGTTGAGTCCACGCTGTCCAAGAAGTAGCTGTCCAACAATTAGAAACTTCACAACACAGAATATCTCTAATGTCTGCTACAAACCTTTCTCAAAGAGATTTAAGAAATAAATGTGTTGAAACCTATCTTCACTGTCATGTCCTTTTCTGTTTTATTGTTTTCAACAAATATACAGATTTCTGAGGATTAACTCACCAGAACTGTTTCCCTTAGACTGACGTAGGTCTTCACAGTTACGCCTAGTCAATATAATCAATTAATAATTCAGTCGAAGGATGAACTCTTATTAGTTTAATTGAACAATTTTAGGAGCACTTTTCTGATACGATTAGCATACACGTTTTTTTCTTATTGACTCTCTAGACTCCCAGTTTTGGATATGCTTTGACCCAGTCATCTAGCATCACAATTTGGCCCCTGTCAAAGTCTCTCAAATACTTACGCTTGCCCATTTTACCGGTTTCTTAACTTTGTCCTCAAATTAGATGTGTTAATAGTATGAAAAATGGGCAGGTGTAAGGATTTAAGGGAAAACGGTGGTTTTCCGCAATTCCAAGGTGGGCAAAAGTTAAGCTATACATTGAAAACAGTAACAAATACATTGCACACAGAAATTGATTGAATATATTGTCAGTGTCTCATATGAAAACACGATTACATTTGAAAAACATTCACTAGAGTCTGTTTTATCTAACAATAAACTAATTTTAGCAACACAATAACATAGACCCAGTGTCTATGCAATGAATTAACAATAATTATTGTAATGAATTACGAGCGCAGTTATTCTGAAAGGACAAATCAGAGTTTGTGTTGCCGACATAACATACTGTTGCCAGGCGAACGTGTTTGCCCCCCTGCTAGAACTGCACCTGCATTGGTTGTTTTCTGAATTGACACTGGACTGGTCCAATCAAATCTTTAAACAGCACCATCATTGGGATTTCTGCCTGAAGGGTTGCCAGATTTGGTGGTTTCCTGCCCAATCGGATGGTTTTGCAATCTGTTTTGTGGGCAAAAAATGGTTTGGGCGGGTGGATAAAAATTGGGCTGGTTTAGGATCAGTTTGGCGGGTTTTTGTAGCTGAAATAATGGAACATCAGATCCTTCTTCCTGCGACCCTCTGTTCAGCAGGCAGTCTCAATCAATCACTCACACACACACCCGCAACAGCTCTGGCTGACGTGCCCCCTAAACTCACAACCGACACTACCAGTTCCTTCAGCTCACGTCACACATGCCGGCGCCGCCCGCACCTCAAACACACTAATGGTGCCTTTGCAGGGTTTTCAAACCAACCTGGCCATATTTTGGCCTGATGTGGGATCATTTAAAGATGCTTTAGAAAATTATTGTTTCCAGGATTTCACTTTTGGTGATCTTTTTGCTCACCCTCCCCATATTCAACGCTCCAGTTAAAATAACATTTTCTCAAGTCACACTGCAGAAAGATGACCTTCGAAACAGGATGGGCTTACGCCTTCTTTTAGGGTTGATGCAAGTGCGCACAGGTCTTGCCGTAATGGCTTGACATCAGCTACATTCTGTCTGCCCTGACAGTTGTTGAGGAAATTTGAATCTAGTGCTTTTGTGTTAAACAAAATATTCTTATAACAATTGTTCAAAGCAATCTTCATGAAAACTCACCCTCCTAACTGTCTTGACAGGGAATAACTTAGCTCAGGCAGTTCGACCTGTTAGTTTTTGTGAATAACATGTTATTCAGAATAATTTTATTAACACACCATTGTTCATGTTATATTGTTCATCAAATTATTCTGAACAACAATTATGCAAAGTGATTCTCATCAAAACTCCAGGCCCAACTGCCTGTCTCAGGAAATATAGGCTATACCTTTATGGTATTAGACCAAATTGTTGTAAATCACAGGTGTCAAACTCAAGTTTGCTATTATATTTTTGGCGTATGAAAATATATAGTTTTTTGTGTAAAGATGACCCGCCATGCATGAACATTCTGCTTCTGCAAAGTGCACACTGACACCCCTGTTCTAAATAATATGTTCAATGCGATTTTCATGAAAACTCTAGGTTTAACTGTCTGTCTCACTAAAGAGCTTAACTCCTTGCTATTAATTGTTCTAAATCCCTGGTGTCAATATTAGGTGAAATTTGTGATCTTATGTGGTGGGCCGGTATGGGCCAAAATGCCAGGGCCGATTTTTGGTCCTAGTTGCAGGGGTAACTAGGACCACCTCTGGTTGCAGGGGTCCGCGTGGCATAGTGGGCTAAGTCGCTGCATTGTAGGACAGTCTATGACATGAAAGTCATGGTTTCGAACCTGATTATGGGTTTTCAGACTTTCTCCAGAGAAGCACACCTGGTGCAACTAATGCCACCCTTGATTACTGTAACTTTTCTAGCAAAGCGTCCTGAAAATGAAAGAAAAGTCCTTATGTTCAGTGGTTCCCAAACTTTTTGGGATACTGTACAACCAGGGTCCTAGTACGCATGTTTGACAACCATTACCCAGACAGAAGTGGTTTGTTATTTTCTTCACCCATCTGTAACTAAACAAGTCTTTAGACAAAGTTGGATTCAGAAGGCCACACCCAAAGGAAAAATTTAGAAAATAATGATTCTCTATGGCAACAATATTTAAAAGAAACACTTTTTACATCCAACATATGCAGAAGAGAATCTCTGAACGCACAACTCTTCAACCTTGAAACAGATGGGCTACAATAGCACAAAACGTTCAAAAGCACATTCTAAGTCACCTAAATCACCTTTCTTTCACATTCTGATGCTTGGTTTGAAATTCACCAGATCATCTTAACAATTTCTACATACATTGACTTGCTCCCACGTGATTGGCTGATTAGATATTTGCATTAACAGTTGAACAAGTGTACCTTATGAAGTAGCCGCATACATCGGAAAAAGTGGGTCAAAAAAGGTATTTCCATGATTTTTCTAATACAGTGTTCACAGATAAACAACTGGTGGGTTATTTTACACATTTAGACCCCAATAGAATTAAAAAAAGCTGTAGAATAATCTCTTGTCTTACAGTTACAAAGTGTCCCTTAAAAACACATCACAAACAGCAAATAAAAAGGGCATGTCATTTCATAACAAGACTGATCATAAATAAAGTAATCTTGGTAATCATGCGAAATAAATAACAGAACACAAGATCTGCAAAACATAACAATTTGTTTAATGAGCCATGACTTAGCCAGATACAGCACATTCACTGAAGCTATTTATAGCCTAGTTCGAATTTGACAAATATATCTATTGTTGCGAGACAAAAACATGTACCCACAAGATATAGGTACACTCAGGAACATTAGCTAGCTATGACATGCAGATGGGAAAGTTTCCATACATCAAAAATTTTGGAAGTAATCTGAGAAAACATCCCCTAGTTAGATGGCTGTAAAGCTAAACGTTGTACATTAAACTTTTCAAACTAAATTGATGATTATATAATGTGATGCACTTACGGGGCCCTTAACTTGCACCCAGCGCAACATAGCGTAAAGCCCAAACATAAAAGACTTTGCTAGTGTAAGACCAATGCAGTTGTCAATTTCCCATCCAGTGCCCATGTCATTTAAATAGCAAAAACAACTGCGCCCATCTTTGCGCCCATGGTCATACAGCGAGGTGTGTTCAGGATAAATCTAGGTGTATTGCTACCAACAAAAACCTGGTCTAAAGTCAATGGTGCAGATGTCATTGTTATGTTTATAGCAAATTAGTCAAAGGCACCTAGGCGTATGCACAGCGCGTGCACACTATGCTTGTTGCAGTCACACAGGGAAGCACAGAAGCACACAAACATGCAAAAGATTACAAATAAAAAGATGATGGTACAAATCCACCATCATAATAGCAATGTGCCAATGGACAAATGCGCCTGGCTCTTAAAGGGGAGAGGAGATGACACTTTGATTGGTTTATTGCAATACACACCCATTAATTAATGAAGACACTTAGTACAACCCTTTTGAACAATGCAACCATTTTTTTCAGCCATCAAAAAAGCAAAAGTGGATATTCTTTATTTAATTTTCACGTATCTCCCCATTCACTATTGAAAAACCTTTTAATTCTATTTGAGCTTGATTTTTTGTAAAATATTAATAATGTAACGACAAGCAAGTATCTGACCATATATAAAGACTAACATTATCATAGTAGCCAGGGCAACTATCAAGGTGATTACTAATGTATTTAGCATGTATACCTAATACAGTGGCCACAGATAAAAAGCGTAGACTGACAAAAAGATGCACATAAAACCTTTTAACAATTTTGAACATTATATTTCACTTTTCTATTAAAATACTATCATAAGCCAAATGTTAATTTCAATGAAGATATTTGATCATAAACATAAAGACTTTTTGGTGGAATTGACATTAAATATATGCTGAGTTGTTAGGAAAATGTATTTTTTTAATTATTCTGTAGATCTGATATGACTGCAGATTCTGGGGATAGTGGGGGGCGTTTAATTGTCACTTCAAATGTGTTCAGAATCAGCTTTTATAGCTCCTACAGCAAAATAGAATAGTATTCATATGCAAGAAATTCTACAATCATGGTTGTATTCCTGTAGCATGGACATGTCATAATGACGATACTAACTTTGATAAGAATTTGAAACAACTGATGAAATGAGATGGCCAAATCCTAGTATAGACTGCCAGTTGCTAGTAAAATGATACAATTACATAAATGTGGGGGTGTGGTCCTGGTCAAGACAATTTCCTGAACTCCAAACTGAATGTCAGAATGTCTGGCACCAACAACCATGCCACGCTCAAATGTGATTTAAGCAATTTTGAGCGTGGCATGGTTGTTGGTGCCAGACAGGCCGGTCTGAGTATTTCACAATCTGCTCAGTTACTGGGATTTTCACGCACAACCATTTCTAGGGTTTACAAAGAATGGTGTGAAAAGGGAAAAACATCCAGTATGTGGCAGTCCTGTGGGCGAAAATGCCTTGTTGATGCCAGAGGTCAGAGGAGAATGGGCCGACTGCTTCAAAGTGATAGAAGAGCAACTTTGACTGAAATAGCCACTCGTTACAACTGAGGTATGTAGCAAAGCATTTGTGAAGCCACAGCAGAAGATCCCACCGGGTACCACTCATCTCTACTACAAATAGGAAAAAGAGGCTACAATTTGCAAGAGCTCACCAAAATTGGACATTTGTTGCCTGGTCTGATGAGTCTCGATTTCTTTTGATTCATTCAGATGGCAGAGTCAGAATTTGGCGTAAACAGAATGAGAACATGGATCCATCATGCCTTGTTACCACTGTGCAGGCTGGTGGTGGTGGTGCAATTGTGTGGGGGATGTTTTCTTGGCACACTTTAGGCCCCTTAGTGCGAATTGGGCATCGTTTAAATGCCACGGCCTACCTGAGCATTGTTTCTGACCATGTCCATCCCTTTATGTTCACCATGTACCCATCCTCTGATGGCTACTTCAAGCAGGATAATGTATAATGGTTTCTTGAACATGACAATGAGTTCACTGTATTAAAATGGCCCCCACAGTCACCAGATGTCAATCCAAATAGCATATTTGGAATGTGGTGGAACGGGAGCTTCATTCCCTGGATGTGCATCCCACAAATCTCCAACTGCAAGATGCTATCCTATCAATATGGGCCAACATTTCTAAAGAATGGTTTCAGCACCTTGTTGAATCAATACCACATAGAATTAAGGCAGTTCTGAAGGCGTAAGGGGGTCAAACACAGTATTAGCATGGTGTTCCTAATAATCCTTTAGGTGAGTGTATACTAACACTGGAATTCAGTAGATATCATAAATATTGAGGGCGCAGATAAGGTGCAAAAAAAACAACTATGAATAATAATAACAAAAACTGTTTTCCAAAACAATAACAGAAGACATACATTGCATTAAAAAAGCAAACATCACTATACCTATATTATATATATATCTTAGTTGTGTACTTACATTATCCTAAATGTTCCACCAACTTTCAAACCTAGAGAAATTTGTAATATAATTCGAAGACACGGGACGTTTCATTTTGTCTTCCGTCAATGGCGTCATACAACCTTTGACTGCTCTAGTTCCAGGAAACCGCCAAACATAACATGAATGAATTTATATTATTTTTAACAATACATCACTTTGTCAGTGAACCTTTCTTCTGCCGGAGACGATAGATTGGAAGGTTGTCATTGACGACGATAACAAAACCCATGATCCCACTCTACTTCCTGACGTCATCCAAGTACATCTTTTGCTATTGTTTTGATTGAGAGACCCATAGCGGCCAAAAACTAAATATTGTTTGTTTAATAATAAAACAAAAAACAATATATGATTGTGCTGCACACAAGCACACAATAATAAAAACAAATAACAGAATGTGCATTGCTTCACGATCACATAAAAACAGACAATCGCCTGTCTAAAGAAACCAACATGTCTGCAACAAAACACAGTGTCCATCTGGATTTGAACTCGCAAACACCAGGATGAGAGTCAGCAATTTATACACTCGACCACCATCCCCTACCCCCGCCCAGGCAAAATGTACACTATTTACACTGTGCTTCATGAAAATGTTCATATTTCACGTAATTACGTTTTTAAAATCAGTTCTCTTCAAATGTAATTGCCCTTTTCATAGGCCACAATAGTGCAGCTTAACTATGACTATTGTAATTAACTTTACCTGTTACAGTGTAATTAAATAAATAATCGCATTGACTCATTAAAAAGAAGTGCTACACAGATGTCTTCTACATTATAGGAAGCTCTAGATACTGTAGGAAAAAGCTGTCAGGAGTACACTTATGTACACCAGTGGAGACCCTGGTGTTAACTCTGCAAAATGTCTGTCAACAAGTAAATAAGTGGGCTCAGGTCTGTACTTTCTACTTCACGGCAAGACAATTGCAATCAACGTTATTTAACTCCCATTGTAAATCAGGGTTATTGACAAAAATTTGACTTTCAGCTGTTTATAATTAATAAATCAAACAAAAGCAATTGAAATACTTTAACACAATGAATGCATCAAGAGGTTTCCCCAAATTCAACTGCAAATGCAACTGATAATGACTTTGCCAGTCTCAAAATTATTCAACCCCTTCATGGCAAGCATCTTTAGTTCTTAGTAGAGCACCCTTTTGCTGTTATGACCTGCTGCAAATGAGATGCATAGCCAGACACCAGCCTCTGACAGCGTTACTGAGGAATCTTAGTCCATTCCCCATGAGCAATTGTTTCCAGTTCAGTAATAATCTGTGTGCAACTGCCT
The DNA here is from genome assembly GCA_016801145.1 of Umbra pygmaea. Taxonomy (NCBI): domain Eukaryota; kingdom Metazoa; phylum Chordata; class Actinopteri; order Esociformes; family Umbridae; genus Umbra; species Umbra pygmaea. Next base: position 1,614 of record JACXGM010020994.1, on the reverse strand, counting down.
TCTTCAAATCCCTCCAGAGATTTTCTATAGAGTTCAAGTCAAGTGACTGTGATGACCACTGTAGAATCTTCCAGGACTTCTTCTGCAACCAAACCTTGGTGGAATTTGAGGTATGCTTGGGATCATTGTCCTGTTGCAAGTTCCAATGACAGCCAAGCTTCAGGGTCCTCACAGACGGCATGACATTTTCTCCTAGGACTTCTTGACACTTCAATGAATTCATCTTGCCTTCCACACATTGCAGGTTTCCTGTGTCAGAGGATGCAAAGCAGCCCCAGAGCATCACTGAGCCACTACCATGCTTAACTGTATGAGTGTTCGTTTCAGCGTATGCTTCATTCTTCTTCCTCCAGACATATCGCTGATCCATCGTGCAGAAATGTTCCAGTTTTGTTTCATTTTGTTTATGTGAATTTTCTTGTGCTTTTGGGTCAGAAGTGGTGTACATGGCATGGAAACCTTCTACATTTAGTATGCACCTTACTGTGCTTGCTGAAACCTCAGTGCCTGTTGCCACCAAGTCTTATTACAGGTCTTTTAAGGGGGTTGAATAATTTAGATTTGGGGAAACCACATTCCGCAGTCATTGTGTTGAGCTATTTCAATTGCTTTTGTTTGATTTGTTCATTGACAACATATGCTGTTTCTACTTTGAGAAAGTATTAATAAATACTTTATAAAGTAAAACTCAACTCCGGTTAGTGATTTTATGCATCAGATTTGTCTCATTCACTAAAGAGGAACTTGGTTTTGAAGAATGGGTGTGACAGGTCAATATTTAACCCACCAGAGTTATAAATATAAGTTTGTGTAGCAGTTTTACAGCTCTTTATGTTACTGGGAATCTGAGTTACTGGTAGTTACTGGTAGTGCCTGCAACAGTAATGTTTTTGTAAGAAGTAGAAGTATTGCATTGTCTGTTTCAGGTGCTGTTCATCTTGTTTTGTAGTGCACACACACTGTGAATATTTCCTATCCTAACAGCAATACAAATGCCAAATCAAAGGTCCCCAATCAATGAGTGAGTGTTTGATACTTTATCTCTCATTACCTTCAGCCTTGGAAAATACTGTATATATCAGGTATCTCCAACCCTGGTCCTGGAGATCTACTGTCCTGATTGTTTTCACTCTTAGGACAAATACATTGACATGAAAAATATATAACATATTGCCTACTGAAAAAAATAAAAGACAGTCCTTCGTGCTTGTGAATATTATAATATGTTCAATGCATTGATATATTGTTTTCTTTCCTGCATTGGCATTGCTGATGGCTTCATTATTGAGTAAAAATGAAGGTATTCTTATCTGCAGGTGGATGTTCCACCTGGCTACCATAGAGTAGACCAATCAGCTATAACATTAAGACCATCTGCCTGGTGTAACGACTGGAGACAGTGGCTTAAAATATAACGTATTTTAATAGTTCGTTACCACAGATATTTTATCATATAAGCAGGATCCCAATAGGTAAAGGTACATAAACAATAGGCAATGTAGTAGTAGTCAGGTAGCAAGGTCGAGGCCAGAAGACACAGCAGAGGTACAGAAACACTTGGCAAGGTCGTGGTCAGATAGCAGGGTCGAGGCCAGAAGACACAGCTAAGGTACA